>JAQFVV010001483.1:0-66527 GCA_028023455.1 Epiperipatus broadwayi
TATTTTCAAATCAATCCTATCTCATAATGTTTTTTAAAATGTTGTATAAAAATGCGTTACATATAATTAAAACTTTTACACTTCATTCTTACTATCCATAGATGATCTAAAGAAAACAAAAATATTCATTATAAATTATTAATATTCATTATTATTACTAAAATCACCTTTATCTGGTGATCATATTCAGTAAGCTTCTTCATCCACTAGATACTGATCATTGCAAACATAAAGAAATATACATTCATACACTTTATTTTAAAATATATTCTTATCTAAATTATTAAATTATTCCATTATAAAATTTATATATCATCAACAAATTAATGTTTTATGTTTTCCTAATCTTATAAAAAAATTTAGATTTAAACTAGGTTAATAAAATAAATAGAATCAAAACTATAATTACATATTTTCTTGACAATAATTCCTGATAAGTCCAAAATATTTATTATTTTCTCTAGAGTTTTAAAATGTTCTCCTCCAAGCACGTTAAAGTTTAAAAATAAAAATAAATATTAATCCATTTAGTAAAATTTATAGAAAATAATCCTTGGTTTTAGTATTTAGGATGATAATTATTAAATCATAATATTAATTAATCCCGTGAATTTTCTTCAATATTCTCTGCCAATATTCTCTGCGGCGTATCCGATGCATCTTCTATCTAATTTAGCTTTAAAAATACTCGGTAAACTTTTTTTTTTACAATATTTCCATGGATCCTTTTTTATTAAACTATGTGTTCACTTTTTTTTTATATAAGTTTCCATCCTTAATAAATTTAAACTTTCATTTGATATTTTTTTTATATATCACTTTTTTAAAAAAACTTCAAGTACTTTTAAACAAATGTTTTCTAACATTTTAAACAATTCTAAGACTGGAGGTTTTAATATCAAAAAACGCTTCAGTAACATATTCTCCTGGATTCTTTCTTTAACTCTTAAAATATTTTTGTAAAAATATTACCTTCAGAAAGGATATAAAATTTTACTCCTTTTGATATAATATTATATAAAACGATTTATAAGATATAATTGTCTTATTATTATTTTTAAAAAATAAATCTTGGATAAACTTATAAATAATACGTCTCAATACATTTTTTTTTTTTTTTAGACTTCATATAATGTCCGAACTGAGGGTTTTATGCACTAGAACAGTTCTCCGGTGAAGCATTAATAAAGCTATATCAAAATATTCCAAAAACATTTTTATATTATTAGAATTTATATCCATTTTATTCCACAGTATAACCATCTTTTCATTGCGAAGTTTAGGTCAAATTTCAAATAAAATAATCCTGGCAAGTAACTTTTAAAAATTAGAAAATCATTTTCAAGAAGTTCCCAAATATATATATATATTTAAAACTCTCTTTTGCAAAATACTTTTAAAAAATATCAATTAGTTTTTTTTTTTGCAAATAAAACTATAAGAAAATATTAAAAAATTGACTAAATCAAAATTTAAAAAATACTATCTTCTTTGATAGCTGTTAATATACCTTTCTCTGGTTTTAATACATTATTAATCTCCCCTGATACCCCCATGCAATTCATATTTATAGTCTGTAAAAATACCTCATTTTATTGGTTGATTCTTACTTTTAGCTTGAGAACAAATTTACATATTTTTAGTTTTTTTACAGAATTGAATCTTTAAAATAAAAATTTATGATGTAATAACTCAAAAATATTATTTAAAATACTACTTTTAAATCAATTATTACTTTATCAAAATTATTTAAACATTTAAAATGACTTTTAAAATCATTTTAATAACCTATTCCATCTTTAATATTCAATTTATCTATTTTTATTTAACAAAATATTTAATTTTTTTATTAACTGTATTCGTCTTCATTACATTATTTAAAACATGTTATACGATAGTTAACTTAATATTTATTATTATTTGCTTTTATGATAGGCAATAATTCCATCCAATTCTATAATGCAATCTTTTAAAATATTTTAAACTTTGTTATTAATTCAAACAAGCAGTGTGTGTGAAAGTATGCATTATACAAGTCACATGATCAATAACTTTGACAGACGATTTTTAATCTATTTCTCTGCCCAAATTTATAAAATTGATACACTTATTATATTTAATAATATAATTATAAAATTTGGAAGAACAATCTAGAAAATATAGAATTAGATATAACCTTCACCATCACAAAACTAATTTTTAAAATATACAATATTAATTTTGATTATTAAACATAGTTTATAAATTTAAATACTGTATAACATTTATCTATCTATACATTTAAGACTATTAAAATTGAGTTTATTAAACATACTTTTAAATATTTATAGCCATGTTATTTAATATGGCCAGCTTTTACAACCATATGCAACAATATTTAAAGCTTTACATAACTATTTTTAAATGATTCGTTATAATTTTATATACTATGTATTTTCTTTAGCTTCAAATTGTACTTTATATTATAATCGACAAACTATAATTAACATATTAAAATAACATATTCTAAAATTTAAAATTTTTAGTAATTGACTGAGATGGGCTATTACTGACCTAAAGAAAAGGTCACAATATATATATATATATATATATATATATATAATATATATATATATATATATATATATATATATATATATTGTGACCTTTTATTTAGGTCCCTGTATTTAATAATCCAAAATTGTAAACCTTAATAATATATTTGACATTAATTTTTTTAATGAGTGGTTTTCAATAAAGATTGTATTGAATGCACTAGGAAATTTGCATTGAGTGGAGATAAGATTTCAAACCCAGTCTAGGCTCTGACTGGACTAAAATAACAATTTAAAAGTATTATTATTACTTGGTAGATAAATACATGGCTATTTTATTCGTTTTGAATAGCAATTGAAAGAAATAAACAATTCAATCAAATTTATAAATCTTGAAAAATCAATTATTATAGTAAATTCCTTAAGCATATTTTTTAGTACTAAACATAGAGCTGTCTTAAATAATAATGGATAGTTATTAAAAATGAAGCCAGACAGGGTAATACTAATTATGCATATCAAAATTTTTGGTTTAAATTCACTCCCAGAATGCGTTATAATAAAAGCTATATATATTTTAACAAAGTTGTAGGGTGGCTAATTAAGAAAAACAAGAACTAAGTAAACACAAACCTCAGCTCTGATTTAAAATAAGAAAAAAAAAATTAAAAATCAGCAAAATTCTGAAATCTAATTGTATGGAAGTAGATTACCTTGCTATCTAAAAATGTTTGAATAAGAAATCTTAAAATCTTATTATCATTTTAAGCCATTTCCACGACTGCACATTTCCCAGGATTCATACTGGAGAAGGAAATTAAAACCATGGAGATAAGTTTTTGTTTGAATAAGTACTGCTTTAAACCCAGGAAAATTCAAGAGCAAGTAAGCTTTTGCTTTCATTGTACTTATACATGTAACTTTTTATCTTTAAAAATAACGCATGAATTATTTAGTCATAAACTAAAAAGTTGATAATGTTTATATTTTCCCGCCATTAGTAAATGTAGAGCAAAACAGTTGTTCATTTGAAAATCATAATTGTAAAAAAATAATTTTAAAAAGAAATTTCAGAAGATATTAGAAATAAAATTAAAAGTCATTTTATATCATATAATGTTAATAAAGTTTAAACAAATAATTGTGTGATTTTATTCTCAATTCTCATCTGCCTATTTTCATTGCGCCAACTTTGTGTAATGTTAAAAATGTTAAATGATTACAGATTCATTAAAATGTTGAAAATGTCATAGTGATAATTAAATAAATTCATTCTAATATTAAGACTCACATCATATTTTACCAATAAGAATGGAATTAAATAAATATTTACTTGTAAATTTTTATTAAGAAATATCGTCGTTATAATAATGTTTACAATATTGGAATATACTCCAGCTGCTTAAATATTGCTACACATATATGGAATTGCTGTGCTGAGAGGAATAAAATCTCATAAAGAGTTTTAAAAGAAAAAGGAAAGATAAATATGCTACTTGTAATCAAATTCCATTAATTTTTCAAGGAAAAATTATCTTGATCTTAAAAGTAATAAATGATTTTTGTTATATTTCATTTGAAACACTTACTGAATAAATCAATAAAGATTTGAAAAAGTTTGTTTTGTGAAGATTACAATAACTTAAAGAATTATTCAAGAAAAGTATCTCCAGAAAAATGGATAAACTAACTTTAAGCATGATACACTTGGAAATTTTAATTGCCTCGTTAATTATCAGTATATAAACCATTAAATAATTTTGCTTGTGGATAAGTATTGAATGTTTCTCATTACACATACAACAGGAATAAAATATATATGCATTATCTGGAATGTTTGCTAATCACATTATTCATTCGTGAGAATTGTTTTTTATTGTTTTAACTTACCACAATGGAATAACTTGGATGAAGAGGATAAAAAGTTAATGGATAAAAATGTAAACTTATTTTATTTATATAATTGCTGTTATGTATATCACTTACGTAATGTGTTGTTTGGGAAATTTATTTTAATTATATACGTTTTATGGTGGCATGAATATATATATATATATTGGGTTAAAAAAAAGTAAAAAGATGTGCAAAATATATACATCTATTATAGGTAATTTATTTTTTTTCTTAGTTAAGAGAAAACTGGAATATATATATATATATATATATATATATATTCCATATATATATATATATATATATATATATATGATGTTTATCTAGAGAGAGAGTTATAAAATATTCACTTCTCTCATAGTTTAAAACTAATGTTAAGGTATATTAATAAAGAGGTAGATATATAGACATTTTATCAGGAATACATTGGCATGACTGAATTATTTTCTGATATAAAAAAAAATTTGATATAGGTTTTTCATTTTTGTAATTTTGTATAGAAATGAACTTGTCCACTTTGAATACAAATACAAGTTTGATATTTAGTGCTTAAAAATGTTGTGCTCTCTTTAACAACAGTATAGTTGTCATTGTAAATTAATTAATGATCATTTGATATCTATATGTTGGTGGGTCTGTTGATACCTTAAGGGTCCTAGTGTAAACTGGAATATGTATATCTCCACTGTTATTGTTGGTATTGCTTTATCTTGCTGTAATTTGAGAATGATTAATGACAGTTTTTAGCTGATAGGATGTTCCAATAGAATGGCATCCCATATATTAATATTGATATGGAGCATAGGCTGATAGTGTCACCTATTGCTGATATAATGAGAGGAAAGTTTTGGTAGAGGCAAAGTAGTAGTTAATACTTATTAGTATCAATAATCCTCAGATAAAGGATATTTATGGTCTGAATTCTATTTTTTTCCTGCGATGAGGCAAAAGCTCACACATGAGTATACCCATAGAGAGGTATAGAATCAGCCATATATTATTATACAACTGTCATGTTGTTTTATAAAGTCTCCCATCTTAGTGTTAAATTCCTCATGATAATATAGAGATAGTTTTTTCCACCGTGTATGGTGAAGTATAATAGGTCCAGATCATATAGCAAGTATAAAATAATATTAAATTTGGGAATACTCATCTAGCATAGTGTTTTATTAATCGAAATATTGTTTATGATGTTGTGGGATCATTATCAGATAATGACAGACCAAAACCAGGATTTATTAATGATGGTAGAAAATTTTAAATGTAGAAGTAAGAGATGCACATTAGCAGAATGGATTTATTATCATCAAATAATGATGTGGCAATAGAATTGTAGGATCAGTTATGTATTCAAGGGTTGAGCTGTGGACATAATTACTGTTTTAGTGAGATCTGTGTGTAGTTGACTTTTAATGTCTATTCATTTAATGCACTAAACTTAGTCATTTCAAAGTTAAATAAGTTAGTATTTGCACAGAATGTGATAATGCCTTTATAATATTCTGATAAAAGACAGGGCTTCGGAATAATGCAATACTTTATAATGTTGGAATTCTAAATTTAAACTTTGTGCATATTCTAGAGTTCTAAATATACTGCTATTATGTAATTTAAGTGCTAGTGCAGCTTAAATAAGTTTTGGTACCTTATTTATAAAAATATGCCAAAGAGTAACAAATGATATTTTGAACATTATTTTCTATTTGGTTGTAACATTTGCTGAGTATATGGTCAAGGGGATAATACGTATTTGTCCCATCCATAAATTATTTAAATAGATTACTTTTATTTCATGCCATATCTGTGAATTAAAAATTTGTACATAGTGTAAATAAAGTTTGTTGTATTTAAAAATTTATGTAGTTGCATGTAGTCTTATTGCTAATTACCACATCTATACACTATTATTGTTATTGCTATCAACCGATCAGAAGATTATAAATTGAAATCATCATCAACCAATATAGTACTATTAACTATATTATGCTATATTATAGTAGTTTTGGTAAGTCTTGTAATTTATTGGTACATCTAATGCATTATCACACAATAATTAAAATGTTAATAACTTGGAGTATAGATTGATTTAAGTAATATATTAAACACTAAACATAATACTGATTTAATTGATTTAGTTAAATCCATAGAGCTGTCATTCACTGATCATGATCACATGGTTTATAATAAGTTGAGAAAGCAAATTTGGTAAGTTATTGTATTTATTTATTAAAAGTCATTTCCAGTCGTAAATTTTAAAGCTTATGTTAGTTATAAAGTTTATGAGTAATTGCTAAATATAATTCTTAAATTGAGTTTATATTGAGAGCTGTTGGGTGCATTATGTTTGGGTAGTGGTAAAATTCCTCTTACTGACCCAAATATATGCTGTATAACAATTTTGAGTGTTAGAACCCTGAGAAGACTTAATTGTTAAGTTTCAGGATAGAATTTAAATTTGTAGTAAATTTTATTGCTAGTCAATTATTATAGTTGGACTTGAAAATAGATTATTTTCACTGTTTAATGAAAGTTAACCAAACTTTAAGGTAAATTAGTTATTTTGGCCTCAAATGTATAATTTGTTTTAACTTCAGGATAAATATTCTGGTTGTGTCATGCTTAAAATCCCTATTTTTATTTAGCTTACCTTTTACAATTTAATACCATATTAGGTCATAATTTAAGATTTCAATCCCCATCATTAACATTATTCTTCAATTTCATCTTGATCGTATTTGTACTTATTCATTCTCATCTAACATTAATTCATTATCATAATTGATTATTCATACATTAACTTTTATTCTTTTATCATTTCAACTATTCATTAACTCTTATTCTATCATCATCTTAATCACTCCTTATTCTCTTACATCTTTCTCTTCATTTAATGACTCATTTCATTCCACTATTTAATTATCACTTCTTTCTATCATCCAGTTAGTCACCTACATCATAATATACCTATCATTTCATTTATAAGTTTAATTTCACAATCATTCCAGACATATAATTATTAGTTATTTAGTAGTTTGCTGAATATCAAATTTAACCCATCTCATTTTTCTTTATGTGGATTTCAAAGCTGGTAACCAGAAGTTATTATCTTGATTAATCACCTTGTGATCTTCTTCAGATCTATAGTTTCATGCTAGTTTTATTCAAGACAGAAATTATTTTGTTAGTTTTACATTTTTGTTTCTTTTTGCTTATATTCTTGATAAGGATAGTATAATAGGTTGCATAAAGAATTTAGTTATTAAAACATGCGGCATGATTCGTTGGTAACCAGTTAAACCAGTGAGAAGGTTACAGTTGAGATTATGGCACAAAGTAGTGGCTTGATTAATTGATTAAAGATGTAGCTAAGTTATATGGGATTATGGCACCTAGAAATGGATGTGCCTAAGTTATCCAATGATCAATGATCAGAAGGAACAATATATATATATATATATATATATATATATTGTATATATATATATATATATATATATATTAAGTGTAATAATGCTTAAGGCTAAATTGGTTTATAAGTAACCATTAAAAACTAATCAACATTTAGAAAATTTCAGTATTAATAACAAACAGTAATCTCAAGCTGTTGTCAAGGTGACCTCATTTTAACAATAATTGGTTTTTAATGATTTTACCTTTATTGTTAAAATGAGATTGCCTTGATAACAGTTTGAGATTGTTGATTGTTATTGATATTAGGATTGTCTATGTGTTGACTGGTTGCTAATATATATGCAGGTGTGTATTTTTCAAATTTTTTAATGGATACAAATGTTTGCATGTGATTTTTGAATGTTAAAATCCAGGCATAGAGCTAAAATCAGTTTAATTAGTACTATCAACCATGTTTTTAACAAACACATTTCATTGCGATACTGGAATGGTATACACAGCATCTAAACATTCAGAAAATAGGTACATCTCTGTCACTTCTAATGTTTTATTGTCACATGAACTTTCATATACTGAACCATTATTTACATTTTTGACATGCTTAAATCCACTTGGAAATATATATTTGTCTGCTGCATCCATTTTTTGATTTTTGACACATTTTAAAATGATTTTAGAACAGAATAAAAATTAATAATTTTATAGACATAGCTTTAATATAGAATGATATAATGAGAGATTCTGTTGTTTACACAGATGTTAATAATAATCTAGAGAAATTGAAATTTTTATGTTGATATACATGTATGATGAAATGAATGTTTTTATGAGTGAAAGTCGTTTTATGAATATAAATCAACCTACATATATATATATATATCAAACTGTTTGACAACAACATGAAACAATTTTCACCCAGTTAAGGAAAAGCTACTATTTTATCGAAACATTTGTAAATTTATTTTATTTTGTTAAACAAGGTTATTCCTAAAACATGTTGTATAAAATATAGAGAGAGTAATTGTATAATGTAGTGATTTTTTATATATGAAATTTTGTGGAAGGAAACTAGTTGTGACACCTGCTGTATAGAATTGGCATGCTCCAACTTATAAATAAAACTTACTCTTTATATAAACCAATTTATTGACTGTTCCTAAATTAGGCTTTAAATCTATTATGAAACTGATTTTTAAGTTGACAAATTATTTATCCAAGTTCAGTTTATACATCACAGGGAAGAAAAAGTTTTTAATTTTAACTACCTGAGACCCTAAATGATATTAGTTTACACAATTGTAATAATTAATAATATACAAATTATATATATATAAAGTTACTGTTAACACTAACTGAAATAATCATACAAATATATAAACCATTATACAATTACAAATATCCAGTAACACCCTCTGTTTAAAAGTCTATATCTCAATAATAGCGAACTTCAAAATGATACCAATTTGAAGTCGTACGCTAAACGATGTTAATTATTTAAATACGAACCAATTCAAACACAGAGCATGATATTTTTAAATAAGCAAACGATCTTAAATTTTGCTAATAAACTAACATGTTTACAAACTTATTAAAGACAAACTAAACATTAGATTTTATTCTTTAATTAACCCTCCCGAAATACAACTCAAAATAAAGTTACTGTTAACACTAACTAAAATAATCATACAAATATTTAATCCATTATACAATTACAAATATCCAGTAACACCCTGTGTTTAAAAGTGTATATCTCAAGCAGAGGGCGTTACTGGATATTTGTAATTGTATTTGTAAGGCTATAGAGTTGACAAAGATTATGTTATGGAAATGGGATGGAGCAGAATATGGGAAAACGTAGACTGGGGAATGTAGAATTAGGTAGCTAACAGGTTTCTCTTGGCATAATTGCTGAGATATTCTTGACTTCGTTTAAGAAGAAGCTACAGTACATCACATCACATATATGGTTTAGATATTTGTTGATTATTTCAGTTAGTGTTTACAGTAACTTTATTTTCATTTATAGTTTAGGAAGGTTAATTAAAGATTAAAATCTAATGTTTAGTTTGTCTTTAATAACTTTGTAAACTTGTTAGTTTATTAACAAAATTTAAGATCGTTTGCTTATTTAAAAATTCCATGCTCTGTGTTTGAGTTGGTTTGTATTTCAATATGTAACATCGTTTAGCTTACAACTTCAAATTGGTATCATTTTGAAGTTCACTATTATTGAGATATAGACTTTAAAACAGAGGCTGTTACTGGATATTTGTGTGTATATATATATATATATATATATATATAAGATTGTAGAAGGAAACTATTTCACACATATGTTATAGAATTGGCATGATCTCCCCCATTATAAAGCTTTTAAAAACATCTATGCTCAGATCTTATTGTTTATGCTACTGATATTTGTATTTATATATTTGGATATTTCTATTAACTAATATAAGTATTGAATGTCTTTAGAAAAAAATAACTTTATTTAAATACTAAAAGTACAATCAACTGTTAATAATATCACACAGGTTAGTATATGCACAATGTTCAATAAGAATGACTCTTCCTCTTCTTTGGGTGTTGCTGGCCATACAAGTGACAGTACTAGCATGAGAATTTACCATTGACTCTTACATTCTTGAATTTTAAATTTATGGTAATGCTCTAGTCAACTGACTCATCTAGTCAAAAACAACAGTCAGTAGAAATTTTATATACATATCTCTGCGAGGTTCCTCCTGATTTTATCGCTTTTTACTAAGACAAAAAATGATTAGTGGTTTTCATACCTTATCTATAATCACACTAGGTTGACTTATTCCATTGTTCGTCATTGTCATGTCAGTAGCTTTTTTACATTTTCCTCTTTGTACCTTTTCTTCTCTATCCAATATTTTTGCATTTTTCCAATTAAACATATGTTCATTGGTACATACATGATCTGCTACCTTAGACACATCTGTTTTCTCTATTCTATTCATCAATTTGTGTTCTTTCAACTGCTTTTCAATGGAATAACTGATCTCACCAATATATATTCTTCCACATTTACATGGTATTCATAGATGCAGTTTTTTTAGTTTCAGCATTCCAAGTTTAAGTTTTGTAGATGTTAGAATTTTTCATAGTGTGGTATGAGTCTGAAAAGCTGTTCTGATATTATACTGATTTCATATTTTTTTAATTTGTCTATTTTTACGATGTATGAGTACACTACAGTACTAATAGTTGTTTTTTATGGTTCTTTTTGTTATCTATTTAAGTTTTTCTTAATAACAGCTGATAGATAACCATTTTTCATAAGAGTTATTTATAAAACAAACCATAAATAGACAACAAAAAGAACCATCAAAAGAAAAAATAATTGGTACTGTAGTCTATCCATACATACCAAAATAACAGACAAATTTTAAAAAAAAAGTTTGCAATCCATATAATTTCAAAACTGCTTTCCAGAGCCATACCACACTATGGGGAATTATAACATCTAGAAAGCCTAAACTTCAAATGCTGAAAAGAAAAAAACTACATCTATAAAATGCCTTGTGACTGTGAAAGAATGTATGTTGGTGAGACCAGTTTTCTCATTGAAAAGTGCTTTCAAAAACACAAGATGGGTCTGTGGTAGCAGACCATATATGAACCAATGTTCATTTGGGAAATACAAAAATATTGGATAGAGAAGAAAAGATACAAGAATAATATTTAAAGAAGCTGCTCACATGGTAATGGCAAACAATTCCATAAGTCAATCTAATGTGACTATACATAATGTATGAAAACAACTAATTAACTTCACTCTTAAAAATGGAGAAATGTGGAGCAACCTCATAGATAAATATATGGAATATTGTGCAAGAAATTTTCCTATTAAAAATCAGGCACATAGTCGATTTAAACCATAATTTAAGCTTAGTCAATAAAAGTTGGTTTATATAAAATAAAAAAGTTTTAAGCATAGGAGGTCCTCTATAATTTTAAACCATTTATTGATGAGGCGTTTGTGCCCATTCTCTAATATATATATATATATATATAATGTGTGTATGTCTGTGTGTATATTATATAGATTTATAATGCAGTTATTAGCTGAACTTGCAACATTTACTAACTTTATTTGGAAGATGAGTGAATATTTCATGAATGCTGTAATTGGTATGCCACCCAATTCTCATAATTACAATCATTGAGGGAATTTTTCTCTTATTGAATGTTTTTTTATGGAAAGCTATTAAAAAGATAATCTCTCCATAGTTGTTTTCCCACACTGTCTCATAAAAAATGAGAGTTTTACCAAAACTTTTTTGAACTTAATATTGTAAATATATTTAGAAAGAAAAAAAAAAGTGCTGATTCTGTATTTATATTGAACTGTTGCATTGTATGTTTATGTAATAAATAAATGTAATACAACATATATTAGATAAGAAGATAACTACTAACAAGTTGAGACCATCTTACATTATGTACAGTATTGAGAAAAGTGCATTATAAAAATGTGTTTTGCAAATAGAAACATTGCAGTAAGATTTGGATAATATTTTTAAAATCATACTATGTATCTGCTGTAATGCCAACTCTTATGCATCAAATGATCCAACTATCATACTTCTGTTTAAGATAGTGAATATTAATTTATGTATATAATATAATCATCACTTGATTTTACAATTTGTTTCATATTATTTGGTCTGATTTTAATCAATAGAAACTACTGGCTTTTCATCTATGGATATTTTCTAATTCTCCCTAGTAATAATTTGGGTAATTATCAAAATTTAATATTTAAACCTTCACTCTATTAGTATTCAATAAAATGGGATTTATTTGTTAGAAATGTAAGTTTAATTTTAATCAGAAAGGAATTACATTCTATACACATGTGCTATAATGTTTTTTTTTTCCAATACATCAATGACATTTTGTTGAGTACTAAAGCTAAACTTATATTAACATACAAGATAGAGACTTTGAAGGATAAGAATGACCATGTTATCTTTGTACCTAAATTTACTTATATAGGTCAAAGTAAAGTATCTTGGATTGAGAGTGTGACAGTATGAGCTTAATGACTCTATATCCATTAACTTTATTCTAACTATTAACAATCACAAAATTTTCCAATGTACTATTTTTTTTAATATTGTAAAATACTAGCATCTATGCTAGTTCACAAATCACAAAACATAGTAAAAATTCTTATGTGAACTTTGTTAATTAAACAAATAAAAAAATGAAAAACTTAATGACAATAATAACTTTGATCTTATTTGATAATTACCACAATACCAATACAAAAAATAATAAAAATTTTGAAGTTTCAACTTCAATTCTAAAATTGAAAGGAATATATATTATGTCCTCATGAAGCTATGAAATTCCTTTTGTATAATTTTAAATTGTATTTATCATTAATAAAATCTTACAAAAATTCTGTATAATAGTGTTGAATAGCATTATGATTTTTTTAATTTACATTTTTAAAATAAATATATATTTTTTATATAACTAAGTATATTTCTTTTTAAAAATATTTTTTTTAAATTAATTATAAACATTTTAATAAACTATAAAATATATCCATTTCCCCCCAATTTCTAAGAACAAGAAAAAGAGTTTTATGTAGTTTTTAAAATGGTCTCAAATTCTTAGAACATATTTTAAGTTGATTTTTTGTAAAATTGAAGAATTTATTTTATTGACTACTCAGCTCTCAGATCTTGCTTTAAACTAATAAATCAATATTCATTTTAATACCAGTTTAAATATTTATGTATTAGTCCTACACTGATTAAAATTGCTACCAACAAATAAATGTTTACAAAAATACAGAATTAAAGACATTTCAGATATTCTTAACAAATGAATTAATTTTGTAAGTGAATATTAGTTAATATTTCAATGAGGAGAAATGATGAGAAAGTAAATAGTCAAAATTTTCATTGTCTCTTCATTTGATGATTTAAACAATTTTGTGATGTCATGAAAGAATGATGGTGGGATTAAAAGTTTTACAAAATAAATCTTTATACTTTTACTTGGTAGAGATTAATTTTTTACACGAAAAACATAAATGCATGTTTAAAGATGTTTCATTTCCACTCACAAAAAATGTGTGTGTTTGTTTCATTTTCAGTAAATAAAGTTATAGGTAGCCATTTTTCAAAGCAAATATTTATAAATTTACTTGGTAAATATAATTCCTCACAAAAAATGTAAATGTGTGTTTGTAGATGCTTGTTTCATTTCCACTAAATAAAGATATACATCATCATATTTCAAATAAATCTTTAATTAATTGATTAAGTATAGACATTACTTTATGAGATCAATAGAATATTAAACTATTGCTAGACTAATATGTATATGATATATCTGTGCAGGTATAATACATAAGTATGCCTGTTTCTTCCATGATGTACATACAAACTGATAAAATAGTGCTACAGATAGTTTGCTGTTGAGCAAAAAAGACTCTAATGCACATCAGTACTCTCTGTAACTGAAATACTGTTTGTATTAGTGGGGGGGGGGCAGTGATTTGTAAATTCTCTATTGACAGTAAAGACATGAAAGTAAACAAAATAAACTATAGATATGAACTTCTTATGTATATATATATAATTTGTTTGTAATCATAACAACTTTCTTTAATTATGTACTTGTGAAATATTAAAACATCCTCTGAAAAAAAATATCCTTGTTATTTTATCTTCTTATATTAAAAGACCAATAATAACAGTAAATGTTCACATTTTTTTGTCTGCCTAAAGATATTTTTAAAAAGTGAAGAAAGTTTTATGACAATTAAATTTTAAAGTAATTTTAAAAAAAAGATGCCTTCCAGCATTTATGTTTTTTTTTTCTTTAAAACTAATATTTACAAACAAAACCTTAATAACTCAATGTTTTATTCAACTTGTTTTAAATTAAATAATATTTAGAATAGAAAAAATAAATAAATAAATATGAAAATGTAATAGCTATATTAATAAAGCGGTATATGTTAAACCTATTTTTAAATAAGCAATTTAAATTTATATGTCCATCATTAAATAACTAATGTTTTTTTTTTTTTTTTTTGTAAAAGCACGTGTTTTCTAACGTTCGCATTGCTAAACTGAATATAACGCATAAATTAACAGGTCAAACAAACTAACCAATCAAATTGCCAGTTACATATATTTTACCACATATAATATTATAACTCATCTACTACAGTTGTTTCCCGGCGAGTGCCAGTGATTTGACTGTCTATTTTGCTTAAACATTATTTGAGGATTTGATTTATAAATTAGAATGTACAATGAAAAGTTAAGTTTATCTAACTTAGTAAGTTTATCATAATAAAAATATAACAATTAATTTTAAAGTTCATTAATTGTGCTAAAGTAAAAATAAAAGAAATTGCCATATAAAAAAAGATCTTGTTACATTATTTTCATAATTCTTTTTCCCCTACATATATTATCATAATCTCAAAAAATTTTCATTGGTAAAATACGTTGTTCCTGTTACTTATTATATTCCTTGATTTAATTTAAGATAGAGTCATCTTCAAAAAGTTTCAACATACTATAATGATTTATAATTTTCAGTACAAATTTAATGATTTATGAAATTTATAGAGATGAATTGTTTTTTAAACCTTTTGCCTATTTAGTTTTGTGTTAAAGTTTATCTTAATCCATGATCACTTTATAATATTAATAACATCTATGTTCTTAATTATCTTTTACAATGCTTTTTTACCACCACTAGATAATTCTGATTGTTCCAGAAATCTTCTTCAGAGCTTCTTAAGATTTAGAAACATAAGTAAAAGTTCTGAAAAAGATTGCTGGAACAATCAAAGCCATCTAGTGGGTTGTAAAAAAGCATTGCAAAAAGTAGTAAAGAACATAGATGACATTAATATTATATGGATTTGGCAATGAAATAAGAAAGATAAAGCCATGATCACTTTCTGCATAGAATCTGTGAAATAAATTATTGAATTACAGTGTGGAAATTCCATGATATGTGTTGTATTAATGTGCACTATTTCAATTATATGTAAACAAATGAAAACAAAAAATATTTTTATTCATATATTAAGTATCCCAAATGGCCTGCCAGAAGCTCTTTTTTCATCTTTTAGAATCTCCCTTACTTTTATTGCAATTTCATTAATTAACTATGCTTTCATTTTGTTAAATGCCTTGAGAACACATATATTATTTTTTTTCATCTAAAAATTTAATAAAGTAGAATCTTTCATTTCATAAAATATTTTCTAAATGTAATTTAACTTAATTTGTATTTCCTTAACTCATAATAGCTGCATGTGGGGTGTGATGCTATTATAAATATTCAACTACCTTAATTTCAAATTACTTTTATATTGAAATGGTATTCATCTTGATAACTTTACTAAGTATATCTTCATTATGCAATATCAAGTTAGTTTGAAATTAACCCATGTAGTATATATTTTGTTCCCCTTTTCTGATTTAATGTTATAACACTTGGAATATAAATGTCTATTTTTTTTTTCAACTTTTTCAAATGATCACTCTCTTTTTACTTTGAAAGACAAATATAAAAGTTATTCTAATTAATTCCTGTAATAATAAAAAGCAAATTATTTTGTTATAATAACTAATATAAGAAATCTATTAATAAAATTCACTTAAACAAAAATAATTTTAATTTTCCATTTTTGCAATTGTATTTCTATATTTTTTAATTTTTTATATTAATATTTAGATATCTATTGTAAATAATGTTTATAATGAAAAATGTCAACTTTGAAATAATATTTATATAAAACAAATACTCTTCTGTACAGCTGTATGAGATACTGCTTGTAATCTGTATACTTCTAAACAAATACAGCTATTATGGATATATAGACAATAAAACGAAAGATGAATTTGCAATGAATAAAAAATCATGTTTACAAATAAGTCAAGTTTACAAAGAACAAATCTTCTATTAGAAAATATGTGTCACTATTTTCACTTCTCAAATGGCTAATAATAATATAAAAAAATACATTTTTAATAAGAGAGTACATTTATGGATTGAATATATGATCTGATAAAATGCTTGCTTCATACATTATTGTACCATATCAAAAAGTTTATCTTGTTCTTTCTATGTAAAATTTTAACAGTGTGGACAATCAGTTAATTATTTAGACATCATTCCAGATATGTAAAACAACACTATGCACTATATCATCTTATAGATAATCCATGTTTTATTTTATATATTGTAATTGACAATAGGACATATCGTTTTTTGATTGTTAAATATTTGGTAATATATATTGTAAGGGTTACTTACAATCTTATTAACATAACCTATCCAAATATATTATCAAATCATAAATAACAAAAAAACATACAAATGTAAGTTTATAATTAGTAAGTTTATTATTTTCTATAGATATATCTAAATTAATTCAAGCCTTAAAGTCTTAAGTTAGAAGAACATATATTTAAATAGTTATTAATGAAATTAATAACTTTAAAATGATTTCTTTATTATTCACACACACACATATATATAATTGTTTATACTAATTGAATTTTATTAATCGAGACGTAGACATGGCGATAAAGTGAGGTCAATATCATATCTAAGCAACTAAAACAAAAGAAATAGAATTCAGAACCCAATTAAAAATTATAATTATTTTAATAATAGGAAAATCTTAAATCACAACAAGCAAATACTATATATGCTAGCGGAAATCGATTCCAGTATAAAAACCAAACCAAATTTTTATTAATTTAATACAATCTTTTGCTAAGGAATTAACTACTGCACTCGTTTCTTTTGATATGTTCAAAATACAAATATATCAAAAGAAGATGGACTAATGACTTTTTTTTTCAAAATAGAAATTTCATTTTAAAATAACTCTAGATTCAGTCAATAAAAGGAGTAGATAAATTATTCCTGAATTTCATTGTTTATATTTTTTAAAAAGCATAATTATCTAATTATTTTCATTTATAAATCACAGAAATTTAAAATATTGTTATAAGGAGAAATTGTGACGAAGATAAATTTCTTAAAAATATGTATTTAAATTAAAATTAAATATTTTAAAAGATATAAAATTATTGAAAATGTATTGTGGTTAAACACAATTTGTTGTGTAATTGAATGTTGATGTTTTAACCAAAGAATGTAATTATATTTCCTACATAATGCCTAAAATATATTTGTATTTCATCAATATAATTTTCAATGAGAAATTATTTGGTAGCAAAGTAATCTGGAGAAGATTCCAACTACACATAATATAAGGAAACCTAATCAACAGAATATCTTGAGTGCCTCTGCAATGATTGATGAACAACAAGCATTATTATTAAAGACTATTCTTCACCTCATCATGAAAGAGAATGTGACAATATTTTCCAAAACCATTTCAGATTTTGTGTTATATACGTTTGACATCTAAATTTTATTACTTTTGTTTTCAAAATCATTCATGCTGGGAGTACTTCATTCCAGAAAATTATCTGGAAGAAGAGAAATAGAAGATCATTATGTTAAACATTTTTTTTATGAAATATTTATTTAATAAAACGTAGATCTTCTATTATTTTTTAATAAACAAGCAACATTGACCAAGATAAATTTAAGACTAATTCAATCTGGAGGTAAGAGTTTGTCACTCTACAAATTGAATGTATACATGATAGTACAGAATTTTGTTTATTACTAATTTCAATTAACATAGTAATATTTTTTATAATTTTTGTGTGAAAAATTAACTTATTTGTATGAAATTTCTTTATTTTATAATATGACTATACATGGAAGTATTTATTTATAATAGTAATATTACTTTACAATGATCTTTTAATGTGAATCATTTTTGATACACATAATTTTGAACTAATACCTAGTTAGTTAGTTAGTTATATTATAATTTTGAACTTTTAGATTTTTAGTAATTGTTTTATAAATTATTAAAATGTATTGGTGTTGTGATGTATATTACTATTCTTAGAATATGGGGCTAATAATTACCTTAATGCTATAAACAATAGAAGTATATACAAACATGTGCTATTATTATATTGTTATTTGTTAAAACTGTAAAACAAATGCCTAATCTACAAATAAAATTTAATCTGTTGCAATAAAAACAACAGGCATACTGTTAGAAACTCATACTAAGTTAGAATTAATCCATGTATTTAATTAAGATTTTGATATTTAGCTTTCATCTGTGATATAGTTGGGAATAACGGATAGCAATTGTTTATTAGCCTTATTTATATATTAGCCATATTTAAATAATGCTAATATATAATTTCAGCTCTTAATGTCAAAAAGCAAAAGCTGATAAAGGATCAAAATTTAAATGATACTCCATTGTTTATAATTTGTTTACATTATGAGTGTTATTTATCTATAGCTTATAGGAGACAGTGTTTATTTTCATTTGAATTCTATATGCATTAAGTTATAACTATTTATTTTATTTATGCATAATGCAAATGAATAAATTGTACAAGTTCATAAATAAATTGTCAGTTTTGAAAGACAAAACAGGGAAACTGAGTGTTGAAGCATTTTACAAATCTTAAACATCAAAATCATGTCCATTTTTGTGCTATTAAAAGAAGACTATTTGTGAGTTAATAAATTGGTACTGAAACAATAAAATGGGAAATGTTTGCCACTTTATTAAAAAGATACTCGAAATTTATCTGATATTTTTAATTAGTCGTCCCATTAAGGTTTGCACTATATAACAAGGTTTTTTTTTTTGTTTTTACAATTATTGTATTACACTCAACAGATCAACTCCAACTGACTTAAAATCTTGAGTTATATACATGACTCTTTTTTATCTTCAACCTTTAAGGTTAAAATAAGGTAAAAGTAATCTTGATGTATGTTTCTAAAAGAATATGATAACTTTGTATGCCTGATGAAGTCTGCATTATATAACATTTTTTATTGTTTTAGAATCATTGCATCTATACTGAAGTGGCTTAACTAAATTAACTTGGTATTTTTTATCCTATATCAAATTGTAACTGGAGACCTATCTGAAAAAAAAATCAATTCCTGATTATAATCTGGGATATGGCACAAAAATGCATTACAACTATATTCGAGGCCTTGTCTGTATTTAATAATTTTCACAATAATCTTAATGTGTGACATTTTGCATATTCTGGAAAAAATGTCTTTAGAATAGGAAGAACATTCATATGATCAGTAGATCATTTAATAGTTTTTTCAGATTATTTTGATAATCATTAACATACATTTAGACTTCATAACATAGCATCAATTTACACTTGGTAAACCATGATAAGAACATTTTAATTTTTTTTTGTTCAGTTTTTCTGAAAACATTTTGCAATAATGATTTCACATTATTAATGTTATACAATGGTTGATATCTTAGCAAAAGCCTAGTTGTAGATGTCTTTGTGGTATAATATTTCATTATTTTTATTATCTTTTTACATTTCATTCATTGAAAAATTTTAACAAACTTATTTATGGCTGTTTCATTCTAATGAACCTTTGAACGGTAACTCATATTTATCAAAGTTTATCTCAAATTACATTGCCTTTTTAAATATTGCTATAATAATATTTTGTCTCATTTTGGGAAACTTTTTGAATATTTATATTAATTTCTTTCCACCTTTTATTAAATTTTATATTGCATTTTTTTGTTGAAATTGTTATATCATTGTCTGATATACTACTGTGACTTTTATATTGCTTTTTTTGTTAATCTTAATTTTTCTCAAATTCTACTTTAACCATTTTTTCCACATTCATATTTTATTCTTCTTTTTATTAATTATTACATTCAAAATAGCAAATTGATGTTTGATATTATTACTAAATAGGCATAGTTTTTTTTAAATAAAAAATGCAAACCCAATAAAAGAAGTATAAGTTAATGAAAAAAAAATATTTAGTCTCAGGGGTTTGCCAATTATGAATAATTAAGAATTTTTTGGCAACATCAAAAGATGAAAAGTATCTTTGTTTACATGGATATATTCTTCTTATTTCTAATTCTTTATTATAATAACAATCTATGGAAATATTTATTTGACTATGTGCACACACATAATATAACATAGGATTTTTGAACCTTGTTTAAAGTTTAAATATGTCTAATTTATGATTTTATCAAATGATTGCAGGCCAAGTTGTTGCCACTACACTGAAGACATCCAATTTTGGCTGCCAAAGTGCAATAAATTTGATTTTTATGTAATTTCCTCTACTAATGTCTGATATATATATATATATATATATATATATATATATATATATATATATATATATATATATATATATATATATATATAGAGAGAGAGAGAGAGAGAGAGAGAGAGAGAGTAGTACTAAGGCTGATATAAAAATATCATTAAAAATTACTGAAGTCACACAATTATTTTTATTATATCCTGCTTTTAATTTTATAAACAAAAACGTTCTTTTTTCAATTTTTGGTCTTCTATGCACTACTTTAAAAAAATTATAGCATATTTTCTGATATTATCAAACTCGCCTCAAACTTTATCTTAAAATTTTAAAGTTTGACTCTGTATGCTTCAGTATTGTGTAACAGTAAAATTTAAGTGATATTCATAATGTAAAATTTATTCAATAACAGACAGTACAGGCTTCAACAGGAAAGGCACCACAACAAGGACTATTTAAGTATATACTTTTATTAAATTAATAATGGCAGAATATCTAAATAAGATTTTAAAAGGGATGTGGCAGCAATTTTAATGTAAATAGTAATTTTCCTACTATTTTATCAAAATCATTTAAATATCTAAACAAATATTTTATTCACTCTTAAAATTTTCCATAAATAATCTATTAAAGAGACAGTCATATGATAACAGAAATAAAAACTGAAAATATTTTAAAATAGCTTAAGAATGATAATTGCTATTAAACAAGGCAAAACTCTTCATACAGTAGTGCCACCCTGTGCCAACCAGAGTAATAAATAAATGGCAGAAGGCTTGGGCATAAAATCCATATTGTGTGCCTACTCATCCAATATCCCCAGATTAGTTTCTGGCTTGTGGCCTTCATCAGTGAGGAACCTTGGATCTGAGAGCATTGCACCTAGATCTTAGGATCTAATGCAACCCTCCAGCAGCCACTTTTTATCTCTACTTAACTACAAAACTATGAGAATGAAATTGAAAACACAATAATATTTTTAATCTAAGTTCAATAGCTTATATAGTCATATGGGTCTGAACTCAGTTCAGCACTGATACATTTTGGTGGTTTTGGCTCTTTAACAACCATAGCCACCACTATCCATTAGGCAGGATTGGTGTTAATCCACTAAACATCACGTGATCACCATCTCTTATACTAGCACATAATTGTTATTAAATAAGTTAAAACTCTCCATACAGTAGTGCCACCCTGTGCCAACCAGAGTAATCAATGGATGAGTGAGGAGTCACTAGATAGGGATTTTATGCACAAGCCTTCTGGCATCCATTGATTACTCTGATTGGCACAGGGTGGCACTAATGTATGGAGAGTTTTGCCTTGTTTAATAACAATTATGTGTTAGAATAAGAGATGGTGATCATGTGATGTTTAATGATAATTGCTCATAATTGATAAGGTGATCTAGGAATAATTTTTATAAAAAAGGCTGTATTTAAACAAAATTTACATAAATATTATCATGCTAATTGCAATGACAATATTCTGAGAAGGAATTTAACTATATGATTTTTTTTTATTCTGTGAGTTGTTTTATTCTTATTATTTATTATACTTTGTTTTATTCAGTTTCAATTTGTATAGGTTTTTTTTATTATGTGTATGTTTTTTTTTTTAAATAAATATATTTATTTTTATTCAATACATATATTCCTAAGGTTTGTAATGGTATTTTAGTTGTATTTATATATTAGACTATTTTCATCATCTAATATAAGTATTGAATGTCTTAAAAAACATTATTTAAATAATCCAAATACATTCACCTGTTAGTAATAGCACACAAAATAGCATGCACAACATTTCAAGAAAGTATTATTCTCCCCTTTTCTTCAGGTGCTGCTAGTTCTGAGCAGTGACAGTATTAACATGACAAATAAACCTGGATCCTTAGATTTGTGAATATTTAATTTTAAGGTAACATTCTAACCAACTGAGCCATTTTACCAAAGGCAATAGATAGTAGGAATTTTATATACTTATATATGAGGTTCCTCCTGATTTCTTCACCTTTTTCTAAGAGCAAAGTTGATTAGTGATTTCCATACATTATGTATAGTCACACTAGGTTGATTTATGGGATTGTGTACCATTGCCATGTGAGAAGATTCTTACAACATCCTTTATTTTGTCCATTAGTCTATTAGGTTTAAGATTAAACATTTATTTTGAAAGGCATAGTTCATTTTTGTTCGGAGATACATATTCAGTGATAGTTCTTCCAATATTATTTTATTTGATATTGGGCAGAATAATAGACAATAAGCTATTGTGATCTAAAATATTTTAGTCCAAGTCACCTTTTTTAACAAACTTCTATGATGATAATGTATAAGCTATGCATTTGCATCGTGACTATTTCATGCTTTTCTATGCATGTGATCACACATTAATACTTCCATTGATAATGTTTTTGCTACTGCATATTTTTTCTTTACACATCCAAAGAGCTTTTATATAATCTTATTACATAAGGCAGTAATAATTCTCTATAACACGTTAAATATATTCAGATTTGAGGAATCCACATATCAGCACTATAATATTATGTTCTGTTTACTCTTCATAATTTCCAACATACATAAGAATAAAAGTAGCTTATGAATATTTTTAGCTATGGAATTGAAATTATATTGAATTATTTTGATGAGACTAATATCAATAATATAATCTAAGAACATGGATATCCAAGGTAAATAGTGGAATTGGCATAAGTAACATAACAAAGAAATGATTAAGTAAACAATATTATAGACCCTCAATATGATGAAATATATTATCAATAGATAAAAAGAAGTCTCAATCAATATTACTAGTTGTCAAATCACATGGTTTTTGTTAATATATTTATATTATTACAATAAGTTATTATATAAAAGTTTAAAAGTTTATTTTTTTTATACAATGCACTTTATAAAAAATAATTAAATATTAACTCTTTATTATGTAATGAGATAATGTAATTACATAAATACACTGCTATTATATAAAATATTAATGTAATTACATAAATATATTAGAAACATTTATTTTTTAAGTTGCATTTTAAGAATAAATTATCTTATTTCCACATAATTTATGATTTTAATATTTAGTTTGTTTATATATCGTAAGGATAGATCAATTGTTTTTTTTTTAAAAAAATAGACACTTAAATATCTTTCGACTTTATAATAATCCTCTTGATTATTTTTTCATGTTCTTTATTACTTTTTTTTAATTTTTCTCTATTAGATTAATTTTTGAAGTAATTTTTTTTTACATTTAATGGTTTTTTTTTTTTCTAGAATGTGAATTAATTAAGTATTGGATATCTAATACAAGTAGTTTATTCTTACGTAAATTTCTTCAAAAGCTTACTTCTTAAAGTTTCAAAGATGGTATTTAACTTTTGATAATAGCTAAATTAGTCTTCCTACCAATTTATAAACAAAATTAAATGTAAAAAAAACTGTCAGTAGCGTAAATGACAACAACTCCACCTTCCTACAAATCATTAGGAATTTTTACCACATTATCTAACATCCCCACTCCCTGCACCAATACCACATAAGTCATGAATTTCTCTTTCATACGTTCATGTTATAATCCATCACATCACCAAAGTTATTTCCACCCATAAAACAGCTTTGAGCACACTCTGTAATGTTTTCTTAACAACTCAAAGGACAGTTTGCTTGCTGAACTCCTCTTCCATATCATGTTTTTAATGCCAGGATCCCTGTGTTTCTCTTTTCTACCTTCCTCCATACTGCCATAACTCATCACTTTACCAAAGTTACTTCTACTCTTAAAATAGATTTGGACATACCACTATCTCTGTAACATTTTTTACTACTTCAAAGAACAGTTTGCCTGCTGAGCTCTCTCAGATCATGCAACAAAACAAAATGTCATGGTCCTGCCTGCTTATTCACTAACTATTGGGAATCTCAGGTCAATGTATCAAAACACATCACACAACACAACTATATAATAAGACAAAAACAATCCATGAAACCAACTCAATCTTTTTTGAATCTTTGTCCTCCACTGGTCTCTCCTTCATTCCATCCTTGGTCAACATCATCAGCATGAAATGCAATGATGCTAAATGAAAGATTTAGAAAGCACAACATATTTCTAAAAACAAACAAGAAAGAATCCTGCATTCTATTATCTAATAAAATGTCCTATCCACCCTACATAACACTATATATAAATTATATGTAAATTATCATGAGCAATAGACAGACAGACAGACAGACAGACAGACAGACAGATAGATAGATAGATAGATAGATAGATAGATAGATAGATAGATAGATAGATAGATAGATAGATAGATAGATAGATAGATAGATAGATAGATAGATAGATAGATAGATAGATAGGTTGGTAAGTAGTATGTTGGTAGATAGATATATAAATAGATAAACAGATAGATAGATAGATAGATAGATAGATAGATAGATAGATAGATAGATAGATAGATGGATAGATAGATAGATAGATAGATAGATAGATAGATAGATAGATAGATAGATAGATAGATAGATAGATAGATAGATAGATAGATAGATAGATAGATAGATAGATAGATAGATAGATAGATAGATAGATAGATAGATAGATAGATAGATAGATAGATAGATAGATAGATAGATAGATAGATAGATAGATAGATAGATAGATAGATAGATAGATAGATAGATAGATAGATAGATAGATAGATAGATAGATAGATAGCAAATATAAAATATTCACTAATATTAATAATACAATAACAAAATTTAAGCACTGTATATTCCAAATAATGGTAAACGACTTATAATATAGTATAAATAAAAATGATTTTTGATTTTATTTATAATCATTATCAACTCAATTCAAATATCATGTCATTGAGAGAATTTATAGAAAGGATCAATGAATGAGTTGCTATTATAATTTGAGTTTGTATATTGTGAAAACACATTTTATTGTACATATCAATCTTCTGACACCAAATAAAGCAATGAAACATCAAAAATATAGATCCATAATATTTTCATATTCTGAGGAATATTACCAAAATCTACAACAATAACTAGATTACATACTGATAGTGAGAAAGTTAACTCTGAGAAGGTTATATGTCAAGGTGATTCCATATCTCTGCATCTTTTTGTAACAATATGGCAATAAATATTTTGCAAATTAAAATATGAAGCTAAAGGAGTAAAAGTAAATGGAGATTATTTTATTCAACAAATATTGCAATAATATAATTGTTTTGCAATACTTTAGAGATTCAAAAAATATTGCAAGATTTATTAGATAAAAATAAAAAACTAAAACTGAAAGTAAATGCTAGAAAGAGTAAATAAATATTCAATGGATCTGCTCTGGGAGGGAAAGAATGATATTGCTGAATTAGAGGAAGTTAATGACAACAAATTCTTTGATCAGATTGGAGGGAGAGCTTTTATTACAAATAAAAATATCAAAAAAATATAAGACTATGTTTTTAAAAGGAAAGTTTTAATAAATGTATTTACCAGTTCTTACTTATGGATCTAAGACTTGAACAATTGAGAGAAGAGGAATACAGAGATTTCAGACCACTCTACAAAGTATGGAAAGATGTATGTTAGCATTAATAAGAACAAATTAAAAATAAAATATATAAATAAGAGAACAAAAATAAACAGATGTTACAGACATCATTGAAATATTTAGAAATTCAAATAGGTCTGTGCTGGACATATTGCTAGAAGAGATAATAAAAGATGGACAGTTGAAATCTTAAAATGGATTTCAAAAGATTGCAAAACTTCCAGAAAGAAACCACATAGAAGATGTTATGAATGAAATAAAAAAAATCTGTTGGGTGATATGGAGAAGTAAGACTAGTGATCAGAGAAGTTGGATTAAACTTGGAAAGATCTTTATTCGGCAGTGCATTGATAATTGTTGAAAATTATGATAGTAAATCAATCTGCATAATTGTAGTTAATAGCCTGTTTTTTATATTCATACAGACTGAATTTATAATGAAAAAATAAAATCTATTCTTGATATATGAAAAATATACAAAATTCAAAAAAGCTCTAATATTCCATGATTTTAGTTTAAACATATTTCAGCTGTACTAATAAAAATGTCATTAAAATATATCTATCAGGAAAACTTTTATATGCTTTCTTCTCCTTTTCTGCATTCAACATCATATTACCTCCAGCCTTATCAATATTTTTACATCTCAACCAGTGATTATCATTATTTGTTGTATGCTGTGGTCTTTAATTTAATGTTTGAGGACAAATTCAAGATTTAAATGTTTTTAAATTATTCAATTTGGGCTATCCGTCTATTAATATCATGAGATCTCATGAAATATCACGTGACATTGTAAGCAGTACACATTCCATTGTGTTATTTACTAATATTTGTCTAACTTCGTTTATGTCTTCATTGTTTTTAATAGCTTTTACAATAGTTTGTCATAAAATAGCATTTCAACACCATTTACTGATTATCAACATTCTCTATTTTGAGAATAAATCGGTTTTTTTTTTTTGCATTTAGCTTTAATTCTTATTAACTTGCAATTTTCATATCCTTTTAATTTATCAATGATAAATATTTTTACAGTTCGCAAAAAAGGATATTAAAATTAAATGAAAAACTCGAATATTTTACAAAATAATTTACTTAAATTACGGTCGAATTATTTTTAAATAGAAATGAAAACGTATAACAATAGTTAATATTTGTACAAACTTTTTGATTTAATAAAATTGAAAGATATTTACTTACCTTGAATCAAATGAATTTTTTCCCTCTAGTTCATTTTTTAAAGGCATTTAATAGATATTGATGAAAGGATATTTAAATAGACATTTTAGATTACAAAGAAGAAAAATGTTGGTGATTGAAGGATAATAAAAAATTGTATTGCCGCAGTATATTTATTTAAAAGCTAAATTCTTTTTTTAACACTTATTTATTTATGATTATATTTAAGTTGTTTAAACTTCAAAAAGGCACCAGCATTCTTATCTATATTCAAAATACTCAATATGTAACCCTTATATGATATACCCATTGATATCACTAAATTAATTAATTACTTTTCAATCTGAAATACATTAGAATTTGAAAAAAATGTAGAAAGTATCAACATAATTTATGATTTCTCATCAAAAGTGGTAAATTAATGTATCTTAGATTTTAATATCATACTTCAGTAGAAATTACCCTAACAACAACAACCACATCATTCATCATCCTCATTTGCAAATATTAGGGATCCACTGAACTCTCCAATTTTGATTCAGTTTCTCCAATTCAGGGCCTATCTGTTTCATGTCAGAACAAAAAAAAACGTCAATCTTTGGGAATTTAATTGAAGTCTTGAATTGCCACTTACTATAACATGTCCATTTTAGTCATATAATTTTAAGCTTATCACCTATGTGAGTTTTTGATAATTTTAGAAAAATAGGACTCATTATTGTTGTGTGATGATTAGATATATCTTTATTTTCAATACAGACGCAACACGTGTTTTTCTATCTCAAAAAAAAAAAAATGGACAAACTAATTTGCATATTTTTTTTTAGTTGGCAACATTACATAAATGATTTATAACTTATGTTGGCCATGAATATGAGGGAAGACCTCGAAAGCGCTCGGCCAATTTAATTGTTTTGGTTTTTGCAGCTTCTTCGTCAGTGAAGAAATCGCTTTTATATACTAATACATTTATACATAAATAATGGTTTACTCTGAATCTCTAGGTATTCACTTTCTTGACTTTCAATCTTGATGTAGCTCACAAACTGAAATAGCAAACAGAATTCAAAGCATTTTGTAAAACTATTTGACATGTGTGATCCTTCAACCCTATACTAGATACTTAGAAAGTTTTATTTAAGATTTTCAATAATTATATTTGTAAGTCCATGAAAATCTTCTAACTATATGTGCATGCATGAAAGAAAACAGTTATTCATTTTTTATTTTACCATCACAAGTTATTGGTTACTGCAGTTATAGCAATAGCATGTCTGGAATAAGAACTGCTATTATCTGCATAGTATAAAGAAAGACATTGGTATACAAAGTCATTGCATTATTAGTCATATATGTAATATATAGGGTATATGATGACAGATTTTCAACAACCCACCACTCTATATGACTACACTAATACACTTGATCTCATATATGTCAAAAAAGATAAATAACCACCAATACACATATTTCATGCTAAACCAGCAATCATCAGTTGGTCCAGATTATCATCTCTACACATATGTGCAATAAGCACTCAGGTATATATTAAGATAGTCAATCTTCATACTTTAATGGATATGCTTCAATCCACTCCACACTCTAACTCTTCAACCATTCACAATTGAAAATCTGATGATGGAATGCTCAATCCACTCCACACTCTAACTCTTCAACCATTCACAATTGAAAATCTGATGATGAAATGCTCAAAGGCTACTCTGAGGCTAAGATTCTTGTCACACCCATGTTGACCTAGAGTCAATCTGACCCCTATGTACAGGATATAATCCATATAATACATATACAAGGGATGGGCAGACATTTCAACAATGTAATAACTGAAATACAGACATTATATAACTGTATCAATATATGTAGGTAGAGATGTCTGCCCACCCCTTGTGTAGGTATTAAATGGATTATGTCCTGTATGGACAATGTCAGATTGACTTTAGGTTAGCATTGGTGTGATGAGAATCTTGGCCTAAGGATGGCCTTTGAGAATTCCATCATCAGATTTTCAAGTTGATGGATAGTTGAAGAGTTGGAGTGTGGTATGGATTGAAGCCTGTCCATTAAAGTATGAAAATTGGTTATCTTAATATATATTTGAGAACTTATTGCATATATGTGTAAAGATGATAATCTGGACCAACTATTGCTGTTTTAGCATGAAATACATATATTGGTGATTATTTATCTTCTTGACATATATGTTTTCAAGTGTATCAGTGTTATGAGATAGAGTGGAGAGTGGTGGGTTGTGTGAAAGTCTGTGCCCATATACCTTATATATTGGATATATTGATACAGGTATATAATAAGCCTGTATTTCAGTTGTTATCAATCAAGTAATTTAGCTATGAATTAATTAGACTAATTTGACACATTTAAAATTTTGATTTGTGCATGGAGACTTAACTACTTCGCGATGTTATAATATATATATATATTAGTTTTAAATTATAATAACGATTTCCAATATATCGCCATGATTCTACTATACGGTACCTAAAGCGCTTGGCAAATAGTTTTTTTGTGATTAATGTTTTTTTTTTTAATTTTAGCTACTCTGTTTATCACACATTGTACGAGAAGAAGAATTTTAAATTACAGTAACGGTAAATAATAAATACTAATAACATATAAATTAAGCAGAAATACTTTGATTACGTTGCAATCATTATCCGTTGAAGCCATATATATATATATATGTAAGCAGATATTTATATACATATTTCTTGAAAAATCATGTGATGTTTGCATTTTTTTAAATCCATATGACGTCAATTGATAGTGATAACGTAATTAAAATTACTTTCTGCTTAATTTAGATATTATTGTTTATTATTTACCGTTATTATAATTTAAAACTGTTATATATAATACATTTTAACGGATAACTTTGTGTATATATATATATGTGTGTGTGTTTGTGCAATATAGAACAACAATAAACGATTGTAATTAATATAAAAATGAAATTATCTACCCATCCCCTTTCATGCTGTTCATAACACCTACCAACCTTTTAAGTCTTTGCGGAAAAGCAATTATGTTGAAACATTAATATATATTTTTAATAACTGAAACACACAGGGTTATTATATACCTGCTGTCTATATATGTAAGGTATATGAGCACAGACTATGTATTATATATATATAGACAACAGGTATATAATAAGCCTGTGTGTTTCAGTTGTTACATAGTAGAGATGTCTGGCCATCCCTTGTATGTGCATTAAATGGATTATGTCCTGTACATGAGGGATCAGATTGACCTTAGGTCAACATGGGTGTGACAAGAATCTCAGCCTCAGGGTGGCCTTTGAGCATTCCATCATCAGATTTTCAATTGGATGGACGGTTGAAGAGTTGGAGTGTGAAGTGGATTGAAGCCTGTCAATTAAAGTATGAGGTTTAGCTATCTCAATATATATCTGAGCACTTATAGCATGCATGTGTAGAGATGGTAATCTGGACCAACTGATGATTGCTGGTTTAGCATGAAATACGAATATTGGTGATTATTTATATTTTCAACATATATGTGTTTAAATGTATCAATGTTATGGGATAGTGTGGAGAGTGGTGGGTCGTGTGAAAGTCTGTGCTCATATACCCTATATATTAAAATATATTTTTAATAATTAATGAAGCACTACAGAATAACTCTAACTCCCTTATATTGCAAATATAACCAGTATGTAAAAATGATAGATCACTTCTCTCATTACATATTTATTTTATGAACAAACATCAAATAAGTTAGAGGCTTGAAACGCATAAATATTTCCATATTTCTGTTAATAGTTCGATACTAATATATATCTTAAATCTGATATTTCCTTTTAAACCTTGAAATTATTTATAATCAAACAGCTATCTTTACTATATTAACTGTTTAATACAATACCTACACAAATATTAATATATATATATATATATATATATATATATATAATATTTGTATATATATATATATATATATATTATTGTAACCTAGTGTTATTGACACTTGGTTTATTTGGCATTATTTCCACAGGAAAACAATGCTATCCTTTTTTAGAAAATAAAAAGATAAAATAATAATAATATTAAGTGATTAATAAAGTATGCTATTTACTCACTTTAACGTGTTTTAAGTAAATAACTAATAGATTTAGTAATCCAATGTCATTTTGAAGAAGAGCATGAATAATTTAATTAAAATATTAACAATAAGAGCAATTTAATATAGTATAAAAGCACATATCATAAACAGTAATTGATTTTTGGATGGGTAGAGAGGGAGAATGGATGAGTGTCTTATCATAAAGCACAATAACTTCTGATAATTTATTTTTGTAGAAAATCATATTTAAAAGAAATATACATCACTAATTATTAATTAAATGTATTTATTAATTTTTTTTATATTGTCAAATTACTTTGTAATCCGGTTAAATAATGCTAAAATTATATAATTGTAATAGGTTTTTCCTTTCTTTTATTTATGGTATAATTAAATGATTATTTTTCTGTAAGAGGTCGCTAAAACAAGACCGCCAATTTTTTTTTGAAGAAAGATTGTCTGACTTTAGTTTTTTCAAGGAAGGAGCAGTGCTGAAACTCGGTAACAAATTTTTTTTTTATTTTTAATTGCAGAAATAAATATAAGTCAAGTAAAATTTTAATAATATCATGTGTGGCTAATTCTTTTTGGTGGGACATCCTGATCTCCTGTTGCTGTAGACCTATTTAAAGCTTTTTATACGCAAAAATATACTATCTTGTGCTAAAGTTCAAAATGACCATATTAACTACAGCAATCACGGAAAATGTCATTATATTTAAATTAAGTAATATAAGTAATTTCCAGGAAATAATCAATTATTTGTTAACTTTACCTTATTTAATGATCTGTTCATGGTATAAAAGAAAAATTATAATTAAAAGACATATTATAAAAGCCAAGGAAAGTTAACTAGAAAAATTTCGCGCTCTTTCTAAAAGAAATAGTCTGCCTTTGAAAATAATATAAGTTCCCCACGTTAAAATATGTTTTATTCACTGAAAATTATCTAGAAATAATATTAATGATAAATGATATTTACTTATGCACCTGTATATTTAAAAATATATATATATATATAAATTTTCTCAAGGCAAATATCGGAAAATTTGTATGTGTGCATTTTACGGAGAATTCCCTATTAAAGAAAAATTACAATTCCCAGAGTAGGAACAAAAACTAAAAACATTAGTGACTTAATTATAACCATAATATAATATGTTATATTATACATCAATTGGAGTCATTAAAACTTCATATCCACGTAAGTCAGTTGCGGTCATTATAATAATAGTATCTTGGAAAATTCGCGCATTATTTTTTTATTCCTAAGCCAGCTAGCTAAAAATGATACGTATCATCAATAATAGAAAAGGAAAAGAATTGTGTGTGTTATCGTTTAGAATAAAATATTCGTCTACGTTAGAATATATATTGTTTTCTTGGATCCCAAAATTATACCAATTTAATTCAAGGAAGAGTTAACATCCAACGCTGCTATGTTTTTCTTTGCCTAATTTATTAAGTGCACCAGAATGGAGGCAACTTTTATATAAATGAAATAATAAAATGTGTTTCTTATTTTAAATTTGCTTCGTGAACTACGACTGGATCAAGTTCTTCATCTGGATAAATTGCCCAACGGAAAACATTTTTCTAGTGAGATAATAAGCACTTGTTAAGTAATGATTTTTTTTCTAATTTGTAAAATTATGTGTATTTTTTTTTATATCAACAGGTTAAAGGCTGTATAGTCAAGTAATATTTAAATGACCTTGTAATCATAAAGGTATGTTTTCATGTAATTATTCTAGGTTAAATTTATATTTGACATGGAAAATTTTTTTATAAAATGTGTTTTAACTATTATATGCAATTATGGGTATAAATTTTATATGTTAGATGCGTAAAAGAAAAACATTTAGATACTTAATAGGTAAAGTAAATAATAAAAAATTAAAAAAAAAATTATCAGAAGTAATTAAAAAGAATTGCTATACAAGATATTTCTTGTCTAAAGCTTGAAACGAATTTATACTGTATTAATTGAGGAACTTATTCCCAATTATTCTTTATTAACACATTCACTTTATTTAGTTCAAGATAATATGCTACCAATTACTTGTTGAATGTTCCTTTGGTAAAATGAAAATTATTATACTTTTATTCTGTGATATCCATTGATTTCAGATGTTGATCTAAGTATACCCCGTAACATAATTTTAGTATAATTAGTGTATTTGCTTGTCTTGCCCAGATAAAGCATCAGTATAGGCTTAATATCAGCATAGGTAATCTTTCTAATATGTTTATTTTGTGGGATGAAAATGATTTCCCCAAAAGCTTTGTTTTCCATGAGGGGAATAGTTAAATCTAGTATTCGGGCATGTTTTATAGCCCAAGTGATCGCTTCTCATAGTTAGGACGATCAAGAATTTATCTCGCATGTAGTATACTTCATTCGTTTAAATCCCAGGAGAGGATTATATTTGGTGTGTGTTCGTATTATGCCCAAGTAAGAGGCAAGAAACCACCAAAATATTTTAATGTAGTAGTTAACTCTACTGACCTTCGGTGTTATTCCATATTCCTCATGAGAAAATAGAGATAATTCCACCACGGAAGGTGTTGATTATTGTGTTTTGTTTAGAAAGTTAGGGCAAGATAATGGGTATATTGGAGGTGTTAATTCCTCAAGATCCATTTTAGTATAAATAGTGCGCTAGTACTATGATCAATATCTGGATTGTGCTGGATTAGTAATTCACATGTAAGTCAATGGAGAGAGTAAGTTTAAAATTGCGTGATTTAGAAACGCTTATTTACCAATGGAGGATTCAAATACAATGTTTAATTCTGGTTAATGAGTAAGCAACACTAATAATGTAAATTATCCTTATGAATAAAGTGTGTATCACAACTTAAGTGGTATTAAGTTAAATATAAAAATAGTAAGTGTAACGTTTGATAAATAGCCCATAAATTATAATAAGTTATCTAAATACAAACCATCGTTTAATTAAATATATTATCATAAAAATCGTTTTACGTATTGCATATAATCAGATTGTTTTTATTCCAAAACTAATATTTAGTTAATACAGTTAAGTAGAAGCTCATATAAGATACACTAAACGGATGAGTTGATGTATCGATAATAATATGTATTTTTTTTATTCAATTTGCATAATTGTAAAAAGATGAAGTAGTAGTTCTAATCCAGGTCTAAAAGTATAGACAAATTAATGTTAGTTACATATTGTTTTATCCATATGGGATCGAATAAATTATATATGTTTGTTTAGTGTTTTAAGAATAAAGTATAGTCCTGTTAAACTGTAATAATAAATTATAATCTTGTTAAACTTTAATAATAAATTATAGTCTTGTTACACGTTGTTTAGAGTCATTTTTCTTGTGTGCTAAATAAAAGTGTATTTGCATAATACTTGCAATACTTTCCTTGAGTCCGAAATCATTAAACTCCTAAAACTCAATACACCAGACAGATAAATTTAAGCAGATTGAAATATTTCATTATATTTTAGTTTAATAAGAATTATTTATGGGATTGAAAACTTCAGACCAAGACATTTTATTTTATGTGTGTGTAAAAATGACTTTATTCCCAAACTACTAGCTTTGGTTGCACATTGTTCCGTACACATTTAAGTGAAGTGTCTAAGTAATAAATCTTAGTTAAATTATTGTGTTGTCATGGATGATGGAAGGACACAAAAGCACCCTTGTCTTTTCATCATTCCGACTGAGATTCGGGATAAAAAGGGCTGTATTATTCAAAATTATGCGTTGTTATTGAATCTGGTTATCATCTCTTTAAATATTATAATAGTTGATATGGGGATGAGGATACCCGGAATTTAAATAAGGTAAATGTTTCCTATAGCCGATCAGAATGTCAGTCATATGCGACAACACAAGACTGCCAAGCATTTTCTTAAATATAACAGAGAACCCTGAGATTAATGTCATTATTATAAGTGCTCTTAAATCAAGGAGTGATCAATTATGATCAATATTACAAGCGTGGCATGGCTTAAGAGATTAAAACTTCTAATTGTATAATAACAAAATATTGAGATCATATTGGCAAATTAATGAATGTTTTGTTTTAGTCAGTAATATTAACAATGACATGAAAAAATCATCATCATTGTCGAACAGTGCAAGTACTTACAGCTCAGAGAATGTGTTTTGGATAGAGAGAGAATGGTAGTTTATTCTAAATTTTTTTTTTAAATTTATTTTATTAATGATAATTTTTTTAAATTCTATCTCTGTCTTGACTGCATATCGCTGTAGCTGAATTATTATAACTAACCAAACGTCGAGCTATTAGGTAAAATATGGTTTGTTACCGTTCTATACGGGTGAAGATCATCATATACGAATCGTTATGCTTCCGAATTCTAAACTTGAGTTAGAGAAAAATAGGTTAGAATACACATATATATATATATATATCTTGACATTAACGATTTATTAAATATATTTTTTAAGTTAAAATCCATGACTATTTATTTAGAAAGCAAAAATAAAGAAAATAATAATCACCTGTCCTATAGGCCAGATGGTTAGATTTAATTTGTCTTTGTTATTGGTTTTTTTATTTAAGAATAGCTAAATATCAGTTATAGATAAATATTTATGAATCAGTGGTTTAAAAAAAAATGAAGCTTGCATTAAAACAGATAAAAAAGTTATATAAAATCTGTTTACATATATATGTTGATACGAAGATTTTCACGGGTTGCATATATAAAAGACATATTTTGCGGGTTCATCCATTCTCATCATCACCCAACTCAGATAGTTTTTGTAGCCAAAATTCATTTAAATAGAGCAAATAACCTTTCACATAAGTCACTTCTGAAAGAAGAAATAAATCATATTAATAGTGTTTTGTTAGTAAATAGTTATAATGATAAATTTACAAAAAAAAAAAATGCTTATTTCAAGCCCAAAATGGACAAAAAAACACAAAAAGATGATAAATCAGCTATTAGGATTTGTGTTCCATATATAAAAGGAACTACAGACAGTATCGGACGTATATTAAAATGCTATAGTATAGATACAGCATTTTCTACTCATCAAAAGAGCAGCAATATAATAACCAAGCCTAAGGATTCAATCCCTCTTGAATCTCATGGTGTCTATCAAATCTCATGTAAAATTTGTAAAGCTTCTTACATAGATATGAGTAATCGTTGCATCAGTGTTACGAGAGATGACCATGGTAATGCAGTTAAACAACACTCATCAGCAGCAGCACTCTCACTCTATACTATAGATTCAGGTCATAAAATTGATTTTTCTAGTGCCAGGATCATATCCAGTTATGATAAACTCTACCAGTGCAAAATTAGAGAAGCTATTGAGATACTTAAAAGGCCAGATTGTATCAATAAGCGAGATGATATATGCAAACTTCCTTCTATTTGGATATAGATTTTTTTTAAAAAACATTCTTAATTTAACATTTTTGCTATTGATAGAACTTTAACGTTTTTTTTTTTTCAAATCAGTGACTGTAGCGCCTCTACAACTGTCTTTCTACCTTTTATCATCCAGTGGATGACTTGTGTGATCAAGTCGAAACATCAGTATATCAATATTTAATTTTTTTAACACAGATGAACCCGCAATATATATATATATAGTGGGAGCATTGATAAAACGAAAAAAGAACTTGAATTTATACATATATATATATTACACCTTGGTTTATAATTATTATCGCCTCAGGATTTTGACAAGTACTTCAGATAAATACTTTAAAGATTACTAGGAATAATTTATTAAATTGGTGATTATCATTAGTTGAGAGTACAAACTTTATATCTTATTTAAAGATTTTTTTAAAATTATTTTTAATTAAAAATAATCTAATGTGATAATTCGTCTTTACTTTTCTTATTCATGTTTAAAAACTATAATTTTAAACAGCATTAAACTGTTGCACATGCGCTTTAGATTTTTTTAAAAATAGGCCATTCTATCTTTTCCAAAGACTTTATCATGTGGTTGTTGAAGTGTTAGTATTCATTCATTTTATATTTTAAAAAAATCTGAAGCGCATGCGCAACAGTTTAATGCTGTTTAAAATTATAGTTTATAAAATAAACATCGCGCTATATAAAATAATTGACTTATTTATTCATGTTTAATAAATATATTTACAAGATATATGTAAATTTAAAAAAAACAAGAACACAGTCTTGTATTAAAAAAACAGCCCATTAAGTTCAAAACATATACAACCCATCCACATACTTCTTTATAAATCTTGATTTATTATAATATGAACTATTATAATTGTACAATCATATGTTCCAACATTTCAATTATATATTTTATATTCTTTATCAAGGAACAAGGAAAAAATACATAAAAAAAAAATAAATAGAAATATTCCATAATACATATAACAAAATATACTTATCTTTTTTTCTTAAACCTCTTCTAACAAAACAATGAAAAGTTAAGATTGTTTTATTTGAAGAGGTTTAAAGTAAGATGTATTCATATTTGGTTATATGTATTATGGAATATTTGGATTTTTGTTTTTTTTTTATGTATTTTTAGTTGTTCCTTGATAAATACTATAAAATAATATAATCTAAATGTTAGAATATATTATTATACAATTATAATTATTCATATAATAAATCATGATTTATAAAGCTGTTTGTGCATGGATTGTATATGTTTATTAGATATATTTAAAACTTCTCTAACCAATCATTTTTAAAACATTGAACAAAGACATATCAAAGAAAACAAATCGCTCTCAAGATCCATTTCACATTGGACTAACACACTTCAATTGATCCAGTTATCCATCTTTTACAACTCTTTATTATTTGATTAGTATTTATCCATACTAAATTATCACACTTTAATTTAGAATTTTAAAACTCATTCACAACCTTGATTTTAACAAAAGCCAATAAATTTTTATTGAATTTTACTAATAATTTCCGATTGATATATGGATGATAACATTTGGAATTTCAACATTACTTTATGATATTCTGAATCCACTTAGCTGAAATAATCTTCATGTGGCAGAATCTTAAAGATATTGATGTCATTTTGGGACAGTTTGTGATTAAATTTAATAATGATGGAATTAGAACATTTATATCAGTTCTTATAATTCTCATCTATTTAAAAAATGACTTCATCATTGTACTACATATTTAGAATTAATTGAAAATTCAGATGGACATTAAATGAATATTTCAAAGACCCTAATTGCTTTAAAATTAAATGGTTTTATCATTCAGGAGTTCACAAAAAAATTGAGAACCAAAAGTGACAGAGAAGTGCTACAAACTCCACACTCTGACATTCTAATATTTTTTCTGACAATGCAGGGAATTTTATAATAAGAAGACTGCTTGAGAGCATAAATGTATTCAGATTTTAATAATATCTCTCTGGCATAATATTAAAGCATGTAAACTTCTTTGTTTATACTTTCTGCATTAATAACTAACTATTCAAGAAGCAATCAGAATTGATATCATTTTTATGTGATATATATATTTTGCTGATGACTTAAGAATTAATGCAAAATAGATGAGTAATATATTTGATGACATTATAAAAACTGAATTAGCTTCTAGAATTATTACATCATAAAATCTCAACATTTAATTATTCCATTATATATTTATAGTGAATTAAAAATTTACAAGCGTTTTAAAATTAATACTTTGAGATTATCCATTATAAAGATAAAGATTATAAATTTAGAGTTTTACATTATGAAAATCATTTACAGTTAAACATGTTTAGGCTTAATAACAATTCCAAAATAATGATATAGTTGATAAACTTGATGTAAGGCAAAATAGTTTATAAAAATTAATAAATAAGACACTAGGAGATTTATGTCTCCATTTAAAATTACTTCATACAAAAATATTGTCATTCTATTATTCTATTACATATGTATAATAAATTAAAAATGCACAAAGGAATACAAATAAATACTTTGAAATTTTATCTTATAAAGATTACTTAATGTTGAATAGATTAATTACATGTCTATATAAATAATATTGAGACATATAATTATTATGGTCTACACTTGCCATATTAATAACAACTATCCAAAAGTCCGAATTGGTATCATTTTTGCATAATTAGGTGATAAAGTGATAACATAGTGCAAAATAGATAATTAACTTTAATAAAGATGAATTAGATGTGTCACGTCTTCTGGAATTATAACATTGTTTAAAATATTGTTGTCATTTAATTATTTCTAAGCTATTCACTACATTACATTTTTTTTTTACCAAATTAAATAAAATTATTCTTTTGTACTTCAAATAAAATAATCAAATGATTTGTTGATCAAAAATTCATGATTGAGCACTGAAAAGAACTCAAATGATTTTCACTCTAAAGATCATAAGCTAAATATGCTAGACATTGTTGTTTTTTTTTAAAATATATCCATTAGATATTTGCCTTTACTTTTATAATGACTGCCATTTCTGTTAAAACTATATTATTTTTATACTTTTTACCATGGGCATGAGTTTAACACAACTTATTAATTACTCTGGCTTGCACTAGGTTGCACTAATATACAGAGTTTTGCCTCTGTTTTAAATAAAAATAAAATGGTTATCATGTTTAGTGGCATCAGATTAACAATATGAACAAATTGCTCTAATTTATAAATAATGATGTGTATATTCATTATAAATATATCTATAGTTTTCCATTTTACTATCATATTTTCTTTGTTGATTACTCCTATTTATGTTATATTTATCAATATTTTTACTTTAACATAATTTGTAAATAATCCTTCTATTATGTTGTCAATATTTTTATTTTGGTTACATTCACCAGAACTTTTATTTTATGTGAATTATCAAAACATATGTATACCTACACCAACACCTCATTATATATTCCAAATTTTAAATTTTAGTCTTTTCCTAAAATTTATTATTTTTTGATTATGCAATCATTTTTAATTTCGCTAATATTTTAAATTTTTATATTTTAGTTCAAAATTAACTTTCAAATGAATTTAGTCCTTCAACATTCTTGCGATTTTACATTGAGCTATTACATTACCAATCCAACTAACCATCCTATTATCATTAAAATTTTTAACCATTATCAATTCATTGTAGATTTCACATTTAATCAGATCTTTAACCCATGGCTTCTCTTCCCCACACCACACCAATAATTTTTTTTTCATTTTGTCCATTTATTTTATATGTGTTCTTCTTTTAATTCTATTGCAATATTTTGTGATTCAGTTAAACTCCAGCTGTTTATCATTAAATTCAGATTTTACAATCCTTTATTAATATTAATGGTATAAATGCACTGTCTTACTCATAAATTTGCTGATTGAAAAAAAGTTGTTAATAGATGTATTTAATTAGTTTTTATTTGTGGATATATAAGAATTGCAGATTCAACAGAATAGCAAAACAGAGACAGCTTACTCAATGAAGTATGAAGTGTTCTATGCTGGGAATAACAAGAAAATATTAAAATCACCATCCTATAATGGTCAATAAATACATCTTTATGCTTTTTCATTTTGAGAATAAAACAAGGATGGGAAAATTCTCAACACTTACCACATGACAACTGACAAGTCTAGCTATTATAGCAATGAAAAATAATTCTGTAGTCTAATTTTCACTACACCACTCTCACACAAAGTTGGAACTGGTTTCTATCAATTTTTAGCATCTAGTGGAAGAATGTAATCATAAACATATGACAAAAGACATGGTCTGCAAGATCCACATTCCATGCTGAAAGAGCTTTATTAGTTGGCCAAGACCACAATATCTTACACATACTTTTTTCATACTGTAGGGTATATGTAGACAACAAATTACTACAGTTTATTTGTTAAGTGTCACATGTATTGACAACTGATGAGTGCTGGTTCAGCATGAAATATGCATCTTGGGGATCATACATCTGTTTCACATGCCTTTGGCTATCTGTTTATAAATAAATTCGTCCACAAGGCATTAAAAGAGGATAGAACCAGTCCCTCTCAAGCATGAGAGTAGTGAAGTGAAAATTACCTTATAGAAATATTATTCATTATTGGATAATCTCTAGTCTAATGAATGTCTAATACAAATTGATGAGTATAGTCTTTCTCTTTTGCTGTTATTCAGAGAGACTAATTGGATTGACTTTTGTTTAATAATGGGTGTTTTATTATATATATATATATATATATATATTGATATATATATATATATATATATATATATATATATATATAGCTCAAATGCTATTTATTGGTTACTTTTTCATTCATATAAATATACTATACTATTTATATACTCGTTTAATCTGTCCCTCACATACAATGAAATAAGCACATTTATTATCGAATATATTGATTTATAAAGAAATAACATTATCAATCATTAAATTTTATTGATTAATAGCAGTACTCTGTTACTTTGAAATCTTTGAGCAGTGAAAGAACTTTTTATATTGAAGGCTATATTTGTATATACTTATTTATAGTGTGTTATTTTTTATTGAAAATAAAAATTACATTGATAAATATAGGTAGTATTTGCCTTAGTATTGCACACTCATGGCATAGTGATAATATAATAACCTGGTTTAAACATATTCTATAGCTTGAGTCTGATCAAGTGAAACTTTTTTTTTCTCATTACAAACTACCTTGAATGTTCAGATAACTAGCCTGCAATCAAATCCGATATCCATCTACTATTGGTCTGTAAATTGATATTTGATTAACATGAGATAAAAGCTAAAAGTGGTAGTTTTAACTGCACTGATCATGTGAGTATCTATGTGATATAATATAAAATATATATAAAATATAAAAATACATATCATTAAAGTGAGAACGTCATCAATAATGTTAGAAAAATCTATACCTATAATTTATTTAATTTAATCAATTTATTTAAGTTTGGCTAACGCAAGAGATAAAGATTAATGGATTCATTTTTAATTGAGAAAAATCAATCTAAATAAAAGGAAAAATGTAATTAATTCATAACTTTAATGCTTAAATATTCTTTTAATTTAATAAATAATTTTTTTATAATAAAATAAACAAAAAATATAGCATTAAATTGTAAAATTCTTTACATTATTTTAAGCAAAATGTGTATTAATATTAAAATTTATGCCAGTTTTTTACAGAGATAAAAATTCTATTGTATTTACTAACACTCATTCTATTTATTTTTTATTTTTTAACAAATTCACTCAACAACTTTCTATTTTCTGTTTTAAATATTAAAAATCAAAATAAGAATATTTACTAAAGGTTTTTAAAGTTATCTCGATATTTTCAATTCGTCTTTGTTATTCTCACAGAACAGGCTTTTAAAAAACCTTAAAATTAAAAAAATAAAACACTTTAGATATTCTTTCAAACATTCCAAAAAATAAAAATTATTGACAAATACTTTTAAATGTCAAGATTCGATGCATCTGTATCCATTTCCTAGCAAATAGAATTCATAATTGAAAAATTGGCCAAACAAAGGCATAAAAAAATTATAAAAATGATTCTATGATTTTAAATAATAAAATTTTATAAAATATTTAATAAAAAATATTTCGTGCTGTAACAGTACCATATCTGATTGGCATATCTATATTCTGGGTTTGATCCCAGTCTAAAATAAACTCGAAATTCGTTTAACGATTTATTTTTTTAATTTTCAGATAGCTGGTATATAAACAATTCTACTAATCATATCCAACATTGTTTAAATCAAGGGTAATTTGTTATTGTAGATAAAAAGTAAAACAATAGGAAACTTTTCAAATCCTCTCTCTTCAGCAAATGACAAAATACTACACTAGGAAGGGTAGGAGAGAGACGTTCTCGGGAGTGAATTATGTAAGCAGTGTTTTTCAATTTTACTTATATTTTCAATATTATCTGAACATATTTAAAAGTCAATGAACACTGTTTGTTATCTAGAGACCATCATGATATGTTTCTAGATAATCAAATTTTGGTCAAATAGATAAGGATTAGATTATCCCTAGTGGTATTTTCTTTTATACAGGATCCACAAGAAGAATCTGAAGATTTAAGCATGTAAAATTATTACTTCCAACATATTATAAATAAAAAGGAGTCTATGATTGCTACAATTATCTTCATTATTCTTTCATTTAAAGAAAATGCTAATTATCTACAAACCAGCTAAAACATCTTAAAGTTGAAGGGTATTATTTTTAAATAACTTGGATGCAATAGTAGATAAGATATTAGAACATAGAAAAATGATTTTACAATATATCAATATTACATTTTACAAAAGTTATTAAAAGTACTGTACATTTACAAGTGCAATTATAAGTTGGGTTTTTTCCATCATCTCGAATTAATTGTTAAATGAGTAAAATTCAAACTTTATTTTTACTTTCCAAATGCACTCAACTTTTAATAATTGCAAAAAATTTCAAATGGTATTATTTCCCAGTCTTCTTCAGATGTTTCTAGTCTGCCCAAAGACATTACTAGCAAGAAAATCAAACCACTGACCTTTAGATCCATAAATACTTAAGGTAATAATTTATCCACTAGGCTAATTCTGTTTAAGTTCTTTGATGAAAAAAACCTAGTTATAATATTCAAAAAATAAGATATCCATTTGGATTCTTATGCTGGTCTTTAATAAAATAGCATAGTTAGTTGGAATGTTAACTTAAAGTTAATATTCATGAATTTAGATATCTGAAGCTTCATTCCTATATCAATGCTGTCAGTAGTCAAGCTCCAAACCAGCTTGTCTGGAGGTGGGTGACAATGATAGAGATTTTAAATTCTATCTCTTTCAGCATTTATGTAAACAAAGTTTGTTAGGAGTTATTGGTAAGGCTCTATCTAATGATCATAAAATGCAAGCTTAAAGCAAGTTACAAAATTTATAACTTGTTTTGATTATCATAAATGTACCTTTGAAGGTTTTTGCAATGATATATATATATATTGAGAGACTTTTATTATATGGTGAAACTGTACTGATTTTAGACCCACATAGCAATCTAGTTTCTTAAGCTGGATTTAAAAACATTACATGTCTGATAAATTTCATGCTTTCAAACTGATAGAAATGCATTTGATAAATGCTAATTTTAGAGTTGGTATTTAGATCTAGTTTCTAGTCTCATAGGCCTTCACTGATGTGAGCCAATAAGCTTGAAACCAGCTGGTCTGGAGGTGGATGACAATGATAGAGATTTTGAATGTAAATAGGTTTCTTACAAATTTAAAGATAGACTTGATCAAGAAAATAAATGTAATGTATTATATAAAATATTTTCCTATATGAGAATTATATATTGGTGAGTCTCTTATAATAAAAAGATGTTTGATAAATAAAATTACTATATGAGAGAGAGAGAGAGAGAGAGAGAGACTTAAAACATGTAAAATAATGCTCAAAATGCTGAAAAGTGTATATTTAATATCATGAACTATAATGTACTGGATAATTTATATTGTAAAAAAAGCTATAATTAAAAAAAAGGATTAAAAAACTATTTATATTAACAGAGAAAATCCTTTGCTTAAAATTTTTATAATTTGTTGCCTTTAACAAGGGATTCATCAATACAAAATCTGGTTATTATATGGAGGCATTTGTCTAACAAGCTAATGCTTGCCTCTTTCAGGGTAAATCGTGAGAAGGCTGTTATCCATACATTCTAAAATAATCAAATGACTTTATTCTTCAGAAGTTTATAAAAAAGTTAAAAATTAAAAAGGTCAGAATTGGACATGGATTATATATATCTTAAACTCCAGATTGTGGTATTCTACTGATGCCTTGAACCATATAGGATAATATTCCTATAGAACTGTCAATTTCCAGGCAGTTACCTATCATAGTATAAAGAGAGACTACTATTGCTTAACTTCAGAGATCAAACAAAAAATCGGTGTATTTAATATAGTATGACTATAGTTATCCTTGTTATAAGATAGAATTTAATGAATACTACTTGTAACTAATATACAAAAACCTTAAACAAAATAATAGATAAATATCCCCCTCTTACTATAAAAGGTTCTTCACACTCTAAACAATGGTAAACAAAGAGATAATCCCTCATGGATATATATTATTTTATAGCTAATTTTTGTCTATTAAATATCGTAAATAACACTGACAAGCATAAAAATTTTGGGTTATGTCAGTAAAGGAAAGAATCAAAACTTGTTATGATAGTAATTTGTCTATAAGCTTGGAGGATGTAAAACTACCTTTAATAAACTCCTACTGATACTATATTTAGATTGTCAATTTTATATATTGGACTTCTAAACTCAAAATTGATAGAAGGATATAGGTGCATAATGAAAACAGAATTGTGAGATTCTTTTCACAACATGCTACATTTATGATTTTTAAATCAAAAACATTCACATCATGCATAATTAATGTTATTAAATCTGCTATATACATGCTGCATATTTGTTTATTATATTTTTTTAGAGATAAAGCATCAATATTTGTTATTACAATTATATCTCTAATATCAATCTGATAAAAACAACAAATATTGAATATCTCAGAACAATATTAATCCAAGAAAGGCCCCTGGAAAAAATAACATACTTTTATAGTTTCTAAAATTATAGGACTTAAAGTCAATGCATGGTTGAAAAAAGTTAATAATATGATTCATACAGAAACTGTGCAAGAACATTTGCATAAAATCATAATTATACCAGTATTAAAACCTAATGAACCCAATAATGATCCAAAATTTATAGTGTGCCATTATTATTATCAGCTTCCTACAAATCTTCCCATAAAATTATATTAGCAACATTTTTTCTCATTGTTTGAAGCCATCTATGTATAAAGCATGTTTGTTGTAGACGGAAAAAAACTATTGTTATAAAATTGTAATTTTAACCACTCACACTAATAAAGGTACTCAGAATAAATTAAAAAGTGGATTGTAACTTTTGTGAACTAATCTCAGCTTACAATTCCATGTGAAAAAAAATGGACTTTCTGTAAAAAATATCTACAATTATAAATTGCAGGACAACTATGAATTTACTTGGCAAATGTCCTCAATGGCAAAATTCTAATAATATTAAATAATAGTCGTAATACATAAAAAATTATAGAATGACCTACCCCTAATAAATGCATCAGGACTTTCAAGAATAGAAACACCATTCGTATGAGCAGATTATATTGCTTTGACTTTTCAAAAAGAAAGTTATTTTTTAAAAAAATAGAAAAATCTCAATAATGTTGAGAAAAATATTGAAATCCAACAAAGCCATTATGTTCAATTTTATCTAAAGAATAAAGAAATGTCTGAATGTCTGAGTAAAATATCTTGCAATAATAGAATGAAACTCAATTTCATGCTATGCTATCTAGTAGAAAAAGTTGGTAAAATTAATCTCTATGAATGACTTCCTTGGAAAGACAGCTTAACAAAATTTGGAATTGTAATGCAAATACATTAAGGATAGCTTTGTTAGCAACTAACATATTATTGAGGGAATATTAGTCCCCTATTGAAAAATAAATTTTTACATTGAACTTCATGATTCTCCAATAAATATTATAATTATAAATTTTGCTGGTACACTCATGTTTACTTTTGTTTTACATAATTTGCCTCACAGAAAATGAATAAAATCCTATTAAGCAAATAAGACTTGTGAATAAATTTAAATTATAGATTCATGATTTGAGATGTTTTTCAAATCAAGATTGCTTGTTTTGATGTTCAACCAAAAACATATAAAAATAAATTATGGTTTAAAAAAAATATGATATAAAAAGTAGAATTTTAATGACATTCGAAACAATATATATTTTTTCCAGATTCAACAATAAAGCTAATTGTATTTGACTTTTTTAAACACAGCATAAATTTCATTCAACAAATTTGGGACAAATTATGTTGTTGCCATTGTTTTCTTCATAAATGGAATTCAGCAGCCACAAGTGAATATATCTTCTGGTTAAAATCACAACAAATTATCCATTTTGTTAATAGTACAGCTGACTATAAAAAAGCCATATGCTAAATAATAATTTGCATAATCGACAAGTTGTTAGTGTGGAAATGAACAATGCTTGGGCTATAATGTTTTTGAATAGTTCATTGTTGAATTATATTAGGAATAATAAAATAATAAATTAGTGATAAAATTAGGTTAAATTTTTCATAAATATATTGCTTCAGAAATAAACATTGAATAAAACAGAATCAGCATCATCATATTCAATCATAATTACTCCATTGCATGGTGAAAGTCCATGTTTCCAATCCATATTATACCAAGAATTTTTTTATTTTTCTCCCACCTGGCATATGGCCTCTTTTGGGGTATTTTATAATCATTATATTCAATTCAAAAATTCAATTCTCTATCATTTATTAACCCTTATAGCATTTGATCCATCCGAGCTCCATTTCACTCTTATACTTCTTTCAATAATTTAAAATATTCTTGTATTATCATTACTTTTATGTCATTTATAGTAAGCTTTAGTAATCAGTATGTTGTATAATGGCAGTGCCTGAAAAATCTTTATCCACTGATGTCATATCCAAATATACTCTTATTAGTACCCAAATATGAATATCATCAGTGAGATTGTGTAATGTCTTGTAGTCATGTGATTTTTCTCAATGATGTCAGTAATCCCTTTGATTATCTCATTAATATAATTTACTTCTAATATTTAGCTTGTTATTTTCAACAAACACCTATTTTACTTTGAGGAATAGTTTAAATTCAGTATTCCTTTTCTGACAAATCTTCATGTCCTTAATCCATAAATAAGAACTAGTAAGTCACATCTATGAAAAACTTTTTTCAGAATACAAAAATATTTTTTTCATTTTAGTACTACGCTATTTTTAGCTAAAATAATCCATGTAAGTTTAATTCTGTGATGACATTCATCCATTACATTTCTATCTGCATAAATTATGTAAAGTATGATATTTTTAATTATTAATTTTTTTTAATTCATGGTTACTACTTTTAATTTTCTTCTGAAAAATACTATTGAAAATTCCTTTAGTCGTTTTTGTATTTATTCTTAGCTCTGTTTTATTAATTTTATGTGATTGCTCTTATAGTTCATGAAAGTCTTATGTATTACTGGCAAAAAAACAATATTAACTGCAAAATCTACATAATTCAAATAGTTTTCATGTACTTTTATTTTTTATTTTAATCTACAAAATGTTTATAAACTATTGCAAAAAGATGTATAGATATGGAATCATATGTTCTGGACATTTTCAATCTTCTTTATATAACAATGTAAGCTAATCTGTTGTTGCACTTTGAACAATATTTTTCAGAGAATGAGTTCAAAACTTTAATCACAATAGAAATTCATTTAAAATCGAGTATTTTTTTTTTATAATTTATACATCCAAAGATTGATATCAAACTTATATTCATTGATTCTTTCTATAACTTCTCTCAATACTTGGATATAATTCACTTTGCTGAAAACCCTATTAAAATCCAGATTATTATTTGTATTGATTTGAATCAAAGTTTACTGTAGATAAATTGTAATTGCCTTCATTAATATCTTAATATGATAGATGTGTAACAATTTGGTACCTATCTTATTATTTTTCTTAAATAACAATATGACTATTGTCTCTTATTCTGATCATTCTGCTACTTTTTATCTCTCAGTCATTTAATATATATCTTTAAAAACATTTTTTTTCTTATTCCATCATACACTTCTTCTAAATTTATTAACAATAATTATGTTATTTCTTGGAGGTTTTATTTTTTTTATTTTATTGCATGTTTCATCTTATTATTTAAAACCAATTCACATAATGTAGTAATACTAGCAGATAATTTGTTTAATTTTTCTTTATAAGTATATTATTTATTATAGGTCTCTTCCACATTTCATAATGTCTCTTTTTAATAACAGTTTCTCATTTTATTCTTATTACTGTATTAACTTGTTTCCAATACTACAATGATGTCTTACACATTTGCAACATATTTTTTCGACTGATTTCCATGCAAATTCACTGTTATATTTTCTTGTAACATCATAAAGTATTTTTGTCCCATTTTAAATACAACAACATTATTTATTCATCTTGATTGATCACTTTTCTATGATTTATTTTATTTTTCATGAATTACCTTATCATTGTTGACACTTTATAAGTGAAATGTTGGATTTTGCATTAGAAGTCATTATAGTTATTCGTAGTAAAGTATCAAGTATCTTTGTTTTGAACTCTGGTAATTTTAAACCTCTTTCAAGGTCTATTTTATATTATTAGGAGGTTCTAATAAAAATTGTTTGGAATATTGGGAAAGGTTAGAAATAATAACTGTAATATTGTTTTTTAGATAGTTTTTTTGTATTTTTTGGTATTAGCAAACATCTTATTTCTAGCTAATCAATGACCTATTCCTATATGAAATATGTTACAAACATTACAAACTTGAAATATAGATTGTTTGTTTGTGAAAATATAATACAATTCTTCTGTATTTTCATTTGAGTGGTTCCTTGTTGATTATATTTAACATTTTTCACATAAATGGAAAATTATAATAGACATTTTTTTTCAGACATTGTCTGGTACTTCTCTTATGTCTGTTACTTACCCACAAACTTTAAACTTTCATTTATTTTACAATTATATTGTTAATGTTCTCCATGACAATTTTACACTGTTGTTTAGTGTAATCCAAAACATTTTGCTGATTTATATAAAATCATTCTATTTGTTATCATAGTGAGAACTTGTTGGGGTATGAACCTGAATAATATTCATTTAGAATTTTTCATTAAGTTGAATAAGTGATTTTGCTATTCTCCGTAATATACCATCAATCATTTCAATGTGTTATGTCTACTTTTTTAACAATATCTTAATATTTTGCCATTATTTATAATATGAAAATGCTACAACAGAGAATAAAATAAATTAAATTAATGGAATTTAGGTTAAAGGTAAGATGGCCATTTTTTTCTTTATAAAATTGTTACCTTGTGTTGATGTATAAAAGGTCCCTCTACCATAACAAAATTACATTGTTTGACTATTATAAACATTGAAGCAGCATATGATAAAGGTTAAACCCTTTCTCTAATTAATTAAATTCAATAAATTGAGTATACTTTTGACTCATTTGCATCATAACCATAATTGTTCTTTTAAAAATCTACAAGATCCATTTCTTATTAAGTTGAATACTAGTAACTGTTTGGTTCATTATGTATTCACTTTATGTTATAAATCATAAGTGTGATCTTACATTTTCTATTGTTTCTTTCTTTGCACATTTTCTTAACAAGACTAGAGTTAAAATTGGTACATATTTCTTTTCATCATAAATCTGCATTTGTACTTTAAATGATTCCACCATTGTTGTAAAGTAAATATCCAAGTATAAAGGAATTGTTTTTTTTTATTATTTCTTCTAACTTAATACAATGTTCAACAATAAATCTTAACATATGAAACGGTATTTTTTTACATTTCCTCTATTCTTCTTTCACTCAAAATTAATCTGCAATTGCAGATACTATATAAAATTCCATCATTGAATAGCACAATAAAAAGATTCTTGTACCTCCACTTTCAAAGATAGCCTCTGGGAATAAATCAAACATTAATTTTGACTGTCACGAATATATAAAAAAATATTGTAAAAACATTTATACACCTACATTCACCAAGTCTTTAAAAAATAAAATTGTTGTTTTAATTTAACACTATTTGGCAACTGAGAAGAAAGACAATGGTGTTTCATGCTTCAAAACTGAGAGATAAATCCAATAAATCACACAGGGTTGGTTGATGCTAGTCAGTTTAAAGTCAATAAGTATTATCATGCTTACTGATGCATGTTGTTTTTCTATCTCTTCTGTGTGTGCTTACTATAGGAATAATTATATAGAAATAAGAGCTGCAATGATAAAAATGAGTAGGAATAAGATTTTGCCCTATTCAGTTCTTTTAAAACCTCTAAGTGAGATTAAAGGCTTTTTTGCAGTAAATACCAAACTATTTTCTGCAGATAAATATTAAATAATATAACTATATAAAAATATCATTGATTACTTATTCATGTATTAGAATATACAATATATATATATATATTCTAACCTAATAAACGATGACTTCATTTCTATTAAAATCACCTCGGAAGCCCAATCGCTTCTATTAAAGAGAATTCGGAAAGCCCAAACGCTTCCGTCTATGATTCGGGTAGAAAACCATCTTTTTATTTAATAGCTCGACGTTTGGTTAGTTATAATAATTCAGCTACAGCGATATGCAGTTCAGACAGAGATAGAATTAAAAAAAATTATCATTAATAAAATAAATTTAAAAGGAAAATTTAGAATAATTAACATTCTTTCTCTATCCAAAACACATTCTCTGAGCTGTAAGTACTTGCACTGTTCGACAATGATGATGATGATTTCATGTCATTGTTAATATTACCGACTAAAATAAAACATTCATTAATTTGCCAATATGATCTCAATATTTTATTATTATACAATCAGAAGTTTTAATCTCTTAAGCCTTGCCACGCTTGTAATATTGATCATAATTGATCACTCCTTAATTTAAGAGCACTTATAATAATGACACTAATCTCAGGGTTCTTTGTTATATTTAAGAAAAATGCTCGGCAGTATTGTGTTGTCGCATATGACTGACATTCTGGTCGGCTATAAAAAACATTTACTTTACTTAAATTCCAGGTATCTTCATCCACACATCAACTATTATAATATTTAACGAGATGATAACCATATTCAATAACAACGCATAATTTTGAATAATACAGCCCTTTTATCCAGAATCTCAGTCAGAATGATGAAAAGACAAGGGTGCTTTTGTGTCCTTCCATTATCCATGACAACACAATAATTTAACTAAAATTTATTCCTTAGACACTTCACTTAACTGTGTACGAAACATTGTGCAACCAAAGCTGGTATTTTGGGAATAAAGTGATTTTACACACACATAAAATAAAATGTCTTGGTCTGAAGTTTTCAATTCCATAAATAATTCTTATTAAATTAAAATATAGTGAAATATTCTGATCTGCTTACAATTGTCTATCTGGTGTATTGAATTTAAGATTTCATAAATGATTTTGGACTCAAGAAAATATTGCAAGTATTATGCCAATACACTTTTATTTAGCACACAATAAAAATGACTCAAAACAACTTGTAACAAGACTATAATTTATTATTAAATTTTAACAAGATTATAATTTATTATTACAGTTTAACAAAACTATACTTTATGATTAACATAATAAACAAACATATACAATTTATTCGATCTCATATGGATAAAACAAAATATAACTAACATTAATTCGTCTATACTTTTAGACTTGGATTCGAACTACTTCTTCATCTTCTTTTTACATTTATGCAAATTGAATATAACAAAATAAATATTATTATCGATACATCAACTCATCCGTTTAGTGTATCTTATATGAACGGCTGCTTAACTTTATTAACTAACTATTTGTTTTAAAATAAAAACAATCTGATTCTAGGCAATATGTAAAAAAAACTATTTTTATTATCATATCTTTAATTAAATGATAGTTTTTTATTTAGATAACTTATTATAATTTATGGGTTATTTATCAGAAGTAACACTTATTATTTTAATGTTTACCTTAATAACAACTGAAGTTGTTATACACACTGTATCCCTCTGTGTAAGTTATATTGTGAGTGCTACTTAATCATTAACCCGAATTAAACCTAGTATTTGAATCCTCCATTGGCAAATAACATTTTCTAAATCACGCAATTTTAACTTACTCTCTCCATTGACTTACGTGTGGATTACCAGCACTATTCCGCCGCACAATCCAGACATTGATCATATATACTAGCACGCTAATTTTACTAAATGGATCTTGAGGAATTAACCTCCAATATACCCGTTATCTTGCCATAACTTTCTAAACAAAACACAATATTCAACACCTTCCGTGGTGGAATTATCTCTATTTTCTCATGAGGAATATGGAATAACACTGAAGGTCTGTAGAGTTAACTACTATATTAAAATAGTTTGGTGGGTCCTTGCTTCTTACTTGGGCATAATAGGAACGCACACCAAATATAATCCTCTCCTGGGATTTTAACGAATGAAATATACTAAAGACGATATAAATTACTGATTGTCCTAACTCTGAGAAGCGATCACTTGGGTTATAAACATACCCGAATACTAGATTTATCTATTCCCCTCATGGAAAATAAAGCTTTTGGGGAGATCATTTTCCATCCCACAAAATAGATACATTACAATTATTACTAATGCGAATATTAATCATATACTGATGCTATATCGGGGCAAGACAAGCAAATACACTAATTACACTAAATTTATGTTCTGGGATATACTTAGATCAACGTCTGAAATCAATGGATATCACAGAATTAACCATAATAATTTTCACCTTTGCCAAAGAAACATTCAACAAGTAATTTGTAGTCTAGTATCTTGAACTAAATTAAGTGAATGCGTTAATAAAGAATAATTGGGAATAAGTTCCTCAATTAACATAGTATAAATTTGTTTCAAACTTTAAATAAGTAATATCCTGTATAGCACTTATCTTTAATTACTTCTGATAATTTTAACTAGATATTTACCTATTAAGTATCTAATTTTTTTTTTTTTTTTACGCATCTAACATATAAATTTATACCCATAATGCATATCATAAGTAAACACATTTTATAAAAAAAAATTTTTTTTATGTCGAATATAAATTTAACCTAGAATAATTATATGAAACCATACCTTTATGATTACAAGGTCATTTAAATATTACTTGACTATACAGCCTTTAACCTGTTGATATAAAAAAAAATACACATAATTTTACAAATTAGTAAAAAAAATCATTACTTAACAAGTGCTTATTATCTCACTAGAAAAATGTTTTTCCGTTGGGCAATTTATCTAGATGAAGAACTTGATCCATTCGTAGTTCACGAAGCAAATTTAAAATAAGAAACACATTTTATTATTTCATTTATATAAAAGTTGCCTCCATTCTGGTGCAATTAATAAATTAGGCAAAGAAAACATAGCAGCGTTGGATGTTAATTCTTCTTTGAATTAACTGCTATAATTTTGGGGATCCAAGAAAACAATACATATTTTAACATGACAAATATTTGACGATAGACGATCACATATACAATTCTTTTCTTTTTACTATTGGTGATACGTATCATTTTTAGCTAGCTGGCTTAGGAATAAAACTAATGCGCGAATTTTCCAAAATACTATTAATATAATGACTGCAGCTGACTTACGTGGATATAAAGTTTTAACGACTCCAGTTGATGTATAATATAACATATTATATTATGGTTATAATTAAGTCACTAATGTTTGTAGTTTTTATTCCTACTCTAGGAATTGTAATTTTTCTTTAATAAGGAATTCTCCGTAAATGCACACATACAAATTTTCTGATATTTGCCTTGAGAAAATTTATATTTTTTTTTTAAAAAATATACAGGTGCATAAGTAAATATCATTGACCATTAATTTTATTTTTAGATAATTTTCAGTGAATAAAACATATTTTAACGTGGGGAACTTACATTATTTCAAAGCAGACAATTTCTTTTAGAAAGAGCGCGAAATTTTCTAGTTAACTTTCCTTGGCTTTTATAATATGTCTTTTTAATTATAATTTTTCTTTTATACCACGAAAAGATTATTAAATAAGGTAAAGTTAACAAATAATTGATTATTTCCTGGAAATTGCTTATATTACTTATTTTAAACATAATGACACTTTCTGTGATTGCTGTAGTTAATACGGTCATTTTGAACTTTAGCATAAGATAGTACATTTTTGCGTATAAAAAGCTTTAAATAGGTAGATGGCAACAGAAAACAGAATATCTTATCAAAAAGGATTAGCCACGCATGATATTATTAAAAATTTACTGGACTTATGTTATTTCTGCAATAAAAATAATAAAAAATTTGTTACCGAATTTCAGTACTGCTTCCTCCTTGTAAAACTATAGTCAGCCTAAACTTTCTTCAAAATTTTGGCGGTCTTCTTTTAGCGACCTCTTACAGAAAAATAATCATTTAATTACAACATAAACAAAAGAAAGGAAAAAAAAAAACTTATTACAGTCATATATTTCCGTATGATTTAAATGGATTACAAAGTAATTTGACAAATAATGAAAAATAATAAATATACTTAATTAACAATGTTTATTAGTGATGTATAATTCTGTATACATTATTATCTAAAATAATTTAAAAACTATCAGAAGTTATTGTGCTTTATGATAAGATACTCATCTACTCTCCCCCTCCACCCATCCAAAATCAATTACTCTTTATCATATGTGCTTTTATACTATATTAAATTGCTCTTATTGTTAATATTTTAATTAAATTATTCATGCTCTTCTTCAAAATGACATTGGATTACCAAATTTTTTAGTTATTTGCTTAAAACACGTTAAAGTGAGTAAATAGCATACTTTATTAATCACTTAATATTATTATTATTTTATCTTTTTATTTTCTAAAAAAAAAATTGCATTGATTTCCTGTGGAAATAATGCCAAATAAACCAAGTGTCAATAACACTAGGTTACAATATATATATATATATATATATATATATATATATATATATATATATATATATATATATATATATATATATATATAATGTTTTTAACTAATTATAAAGCTGATTAAGATATAATAATGATTTATAAAAAAGAAATGAAAATTTCATAGGTATTTTTTAGTGTACTATTAAAGTATGAATATAATAAAGTTAAATAGTTTATAAAACACTACTTATTTTATGAAGGATTATTGGTACTTTAATAACATTTATTTTTGAAATTTCTATATAACTTCCAAATTATTGTTATTATCATCAAACTATACCTGGGCCTTGTTTGTGCGGATTATTTTAATGCAATTTTGAAGTTATGCAATTCATGTTACTTCTTAATATCTTTCATATTTCATTATATTTATTAGATATCAAGAAATTTAAATTATTAATAACTTATTTTGACTTGAAATACTTTTTTCCAAAAACATAATGTTATATTAGCAGGTAATGTGAATATGGCCTGAAGATGTATTTAGAATCTCAGCTTCTATGTAAATAATCTACTTATACTAATGAGGATATAATATTACTAGATTTATACTTATGTATAAAAATATCACAATAAATATTCAAAAATTTTAAACCTTTAAAACATATTTTGTTAGATATAACAAATAAAAAAATTTTTAGATTGTTAAAATAAATAACTAAGATTTTATTGATTTTTTAAACTGAAAATAATCATTGTAATGATATTGTATAATCTTTTTGTTTTGATTGCGATCTCATTTTTTAATATAAAAACTGAAAACCATTAACAAAGCACAAGACTAAAAGTGGTGCTAGTTGTATACACATCACGAATCTGATTCACAACAATATGTATGAAAAAATGTAAAATTAAATACTATAGTTAATAAAAAAAGTAAAAATGTTTGTCTTCTATTAATTTTTTCAAATATTTGAAATATTTTATTAGTCATACTTTATTTCTTTATTTTTTTTAATGTGAATTTTAAGTAATTTTTTTTTGTTGCTTGCTTTTATGTGATTTCTGAAAATTACTGGAACATATCCACCATTTTTCAAGGTAAGTTAAGTCTATTTTTGTGTGATTTCTTTTGTGTGCATTTTCTGAGGAAACTATCTACTGCATAAAATGAGACCCAGGTGGATATAAAAATACCCACTGTTGTTAAGTGTATATATATACATAATGGTAATTAACTATTATATACAGTCTTTCAATCCACAGAAGTACTTTCAACTAATTACTTAAATTGCCTCAACTACCATTAATTCAATAGCAGTTGAACAGCAGATTAAGGAATTGATTGAAAGTACTTTTGTGTATTAAAGACTATGTATAATAATAAATGACTATTATATTTATTATTTTTATTGTTATTACAATAGTTTTTTTTTAAATTAATAAACATTATATATATATATATATAACATGTGAAAATTTTTACAAACATATTTAAATATGAATTGAACTGCCCTCTAGCTGCAAAGTTCGATAGCATTTTACATATATATATATATATATATATAATACAAATCAATTTCTTCAAAATAATATATGTAAATTTATAAATAAATATTAGAAAATAAAAGTACTTAAAAGTTTATAAAAATATATCTATAATCATCACTTAGAACTGCTTTCAACTATCTTTGTAGTTTTTAAGTACTGTATTTTTTAATATGTATTAATAAATTTACATATATATAAGGGACTTGAACTCACACTTTCAAACTTAAACAAGGCAAAATTCTCCATACAGTAGTGACCCTCTGTGTCAACCAGAGTAATCAATGGATGACAGAAAGCTTGTCCATAAAATGCCTATCTAGTATCTACTCATACAATATCCCCAGACTAGTTTCTTGCTTCTGGCTTCTGTCAGTCAAAAGCCTTGGATCTAGAGCACTGCACCTAGATCTTAGAATCTAATGTAACCCTCCAGCAGCCACCTTTATCTCTACTTAACTACAAAACTATGAGAACTATATGGAGAGTTCTGCCTTGTTTAATAACAATTATATGCTAGTATACAAGATGGTGATCATGTGATGTTCAGTGGTTTAACATCAATCCTGCCTAATAGAATAGTGGTAGCTATGGTTGTTAAAGAGCCAAAGACACCAAAATGTATGGTTGCTGAACTGAGTTCAGACCCTTATGACTATATAAGTTATTCAGCTTAGATTGAAAATATTATTGTGTTTTCAATTTTATTTTCATAGTTTTGTAGTTAAGTAGAGAAAAAATATGGCTGTTGGAGGGTGGCATTACATCCTAAGATCTAGGTGCAGTACTCTCAGATCCATGGCTTCTCACTAGTAAAGGCCACAAGCCAGAAACTACTCTGGAGATATTGGATGAGTAGGCACTAGATGGGGATTGTATGTGCAAGCCTTCTGGCATCCATTGATTACTCTGGTTGGCACAGGGTGGCACTACTGTATGGAGAGTTTTGCCTTGTTTAATAAAAATTCTGTGCTATTATAAGAGATGGTGATCATGTGATGTTTAGTGGTTTAAATTTTAAACTTCTCCACATTTATCCAGTTCATGTTATACAAACAAAACACATGATCACATATACATGAAAAAGATAAATTATTACCAATATATTTATTTCATTCTGAACTAGTACTCAGTGGATTACACATATATACAGTCACTGCTAAGTTTATATTAAGATAACAAATTTTCAAATTTTAATGCACATGCTTCAATCTTCTCCATTTTCCAAGTCTTCAGCCATCCATTTCATTGAAAATCCAAGAATGAAATGGAGCAGATTGAAACTTGTCCATTAGAGTTTGAAGATTTGCTATCTTAACACAAAGTGAGCCATGTTTGTATATATGTGTGAGAGATGGTGATTTAGACCAACTAATGAGTGTTGGTTCAGCATGAAATACATATGTTGGAGATCTTTTTTTTCACATGTATGTTCCATGTGTTTCAGTTGGATAACATGGATTGGATAGCAGTTGGGGGGTTTGGGAGTGTGAGTTCAAATTCCTTATAATTACATTGTTTAGTATGAGCAATATATATATATATATATATATATACGTAGATACCCACATACCTATATAAGATATATATATATATACTCACTTTTATATATTAGATAAATTAAATAAACTTTAAAAATACAGTCAAAGAAATAAACTCTTCAATGTCTTGCGATATTTAATACAGCATCAGAACTCTGATGCGATGAACTCAAATGTAATCACTTTCATCAATTTTCCAATTTTTTGTACGGATAAATTAAACAGGATTTAATATCAGAAAATGTGAAATTTTCATCAGAATAAAAGCTTTATATTCAACTTTGCAACGGAATAAGTTAACTACTGCACATTTTATGGCCTTGTAAAAACAAACAGCAAGCTATAAAATATTTAAGGGAAATTAAAGTCGACCGAATTTTACACTCATTGATATTATTGTTTGTTTAATACATATTTATCCTACCATGAAGTATAAACATCACAGCAAATTTATGTAAGAAACTTGTTTTTTCCTCTTTGCATATATTATAATTTATTGTTTGCCTACAATGGTATTAAAATAATTACTAATTAACCCTAAAATATTTAAATTACATTACAATTAGTGAGAGTAAGTCTATATAGACATATCCACTTATTTAAACTCATACTCATTGGTATTATTAATTTTTAATGTTTCTTTTTAAAATTTGGAAACAAATAAAATGTTTTCCATTATGATGAGTATATCACCATTTTGGTTCTGGAGAGTGGTGCATTAAATATCAGGGTATACTCAAATTACGCTATATTTTATATATAACTCAATTCTCCAAATTTAAAAGGAAACAATACTAGCCAAATTTTAAAAAAAATAACATTATTGTTTTCCTGTCAAAAAGCAGATTTCTCAAGTAGAGCGAAATACAAATGCATTAATAAATGCATACTCGTTATATTTCCCACAATTCATAATTATTTCTCACATATCCTTAATATTAAAAGAACTCTTAAATAAGTTAATTGTTCCAATATCATAAATTTTAGTAATAAATATTCTTTAATTCTTTTTATTTCATGTTTTTCAAAAATATAAACATAGTCTCCTCAATCATAATATTATGATCTGCATATCCTTCATTAATACATGTTACAAAATTAAGATATTTATTTTTAACCCTACTTTTATTTTTTCCATTTAAGTTCAAACTGCTCTGACTTATATATCACTTGCTATACAGACTAATAACACTTCTTATAAAAATAAAGGTCTTGTTTTTTGTAAAAAGTGCTATATAGGTCCGAGCAGATTGAACTTACATAAAACAATAAAAGTGTGTAAAAGTAGAATTAAAAATGAATATCTTAATTCTGCATTATATGTCCATAAAAGAGACACAGACCATATTATTGAGGTGCAGAGGGCAAGGTTTATCTTTTTGGAAAAAATGAAATAAAAAAATTAAAGAATCTTTATTATTAAAATTATATAATATTAAAGTAATTAGCATATTTAAAAATCTTTCAGTATTAAGATTATGTGGGATGTAATTATGAATTTCAAAAATTGTAATTAGTGTATATTTATTGATGTTTTTTTATTTTTTTGCTTTAGAGAAGTCTGCATTGTCAAGAAAATCATTGGTAGTGTTAAATAATGTTTTTACTTTTTTAAATTTTGACTAACCTTGTTTGATTTAGAATTTAGGATCATTGAATTATTTTATTAAGTATTTTAGCTTTTAGGCTTTATGTATTATGTATATATATATATATATATATATATATATATATATATATATATATATATATATATATATATATATATATATATATATATATATATATATATATATATATCATTATCAACCATAATCAATCCACTGCAGGATGAAGGTCTCCCCAAGTTTAATCCATCTTCTCTGATCTTTTTCTCTTCTCCACATCACCCCTGCACACTTTCTTATTTCATCCATCCATCTCACATGTGGTCTCTTTCTGGGTCTTTTACAATCTCTTGGAATCCAGTTTAAAATTTCAATTGTCCATCTATTATCATCTCTTTTAGCAATATGTCCAGCCCAACTCCACTTCAATCGTTTAAATTTTTCAATGAGGTCAGTAACACCTGTTTGTTCTCTTACCCATACATTGTGTTTTCGATCTCTTCTTGTTACTCCCAACATGCATCTCTCCATACTTCTTTGAGTGGTCTGAAGTCTCTGTATTGCTCTTCTATTGAGTGTCCAAGTCTCAGATCCATAAGTAAGAACTGGTAAAACACATTTGTTTAAAACCTTTTTTCAAACACATAGGCATATTTCCTTTTAGTATCAAGTTATTTCTACCAAAAGCACTCCAACCAAGTTTAATTCTATGATTAATTTCCTCCATTATGTTTCTATGTGTATTAATAATCTGACCAAGGTATTTGTAACTGATAACTACTTCTAATTCATCATAATCAATCTTTATTTTCATATTTTGAGTAAATTGATTAAACATTACTTTAGTCGTTTTAACATTTATCTTTAATCCTACTTTTCTACTTTCATCTAATAACTCCTGCAACATTTCCTGCAGCTCTGAAGCATTATTTGCAAAAACAACTACATCATCTGAGAAATCTAAATGACTTAAATAATCTCCATTTACTTTCACTCCTTTAGTTTCCCATTTTAATCCACAAAATAATTATTGCAGCACTGCTGTAAAAAGTTTTGGAGATATGGAGTCACCTTCTTTCTCAATGTTGACTATCCCAGTATCAATATGTAATCATTGCATTTTTATAAATATTTTTTAAAATATGACAATATTCTGGATCTATACCTTCATCATCCAATGCTTTAATCACTGAAGAAATGTTTATAGAATCAAATGCCTTTTCATAATCTCCAAATTCAAAACATAATGACAACTCATATTCATTTGTCCTTTCTATAACTTCTCTCAATACCTGAATATGATCTACTGTACTAATACCACTTTTAAATCCAGCTTGTTCTCTTGGTTGGTGGAAATCCAAGGTTCTCTGTAGACGAGTTGTAATTATCTTGGTAAAAAAATTATATAAAACTGATGAAAGGCTGATAAGTCTGTAATTTCTAATATATTCTTTATCACCTTTTTTAAATATTAATATTATTACTGCATTCTTCCAATCATCTGGTACATCTTTATCATTTGGATATTTGGTATATAACTTTGCTAAAAAAAATTTTGTTTCTTCACCTGCTTCTTTTAATATGTCAATTATAATTCATCATTACCTGAAGCCTTTCCTTTCTTCATACATTTAATTGCACTTCTCACATCTTCATTTAAAATTCTGGGCAATTTGAAAGATGTAATAGATATAGGAGGTATTTGTTCTTTATTACTATATAACTCTCGATAAAAATTTTCTACCAATTTCATGATGTCATCTCTCTTTTTAGTAATAATTCCATCTTTTTTTTATTGCAGATATAAATTTTCTAGCAATACCAAAATGTTGTTTTACATTCTTAAGACTTTTATTTTCTTCTACAGTTTTTCTTACTAGTTCACAGTTATACTTTCTTATATCATTTTCAACTCTTTTCTGCACCATTTTACAAAATTTGAGATATTCAATTCTTTTTAATGCATCATTTTTGTATATCTTCATATTCCTTCTTTTTTTCATTAATTCTCTAGTCTCAGTAGAAATTTTATTGGTCAATTGCTGCTTTTTTCTACCAGCTATCTTTGTTGGAGTTTTTAAAAGTGTATCAGTTATTTTCACATTAATTTCATTCAAATCTGAATCATGTTCAAAATCTACTAATACTTGAAACTGATTTCTAAGTTCTAATTTAAATTCATTAGAATGTTTCTGAAGATTAGGAATATCAACTGTAAATATTGTTTTTCTTAACCATTTTTGTCTCTCTAGTTTTGCATTAACATGTATTTTACATCTTAATAATCGGTGATCACTTCCTGTGCTAAATTTATTAAGAACATTACAATCTTGAAATATGTATTTTTGGTTAGTCAAAATATAATCCAATTCTGCTGTACCTTCATTTGGATGCTTCCATGTCCATTTCCTTTTAACATTTTTCTCAAAAAAAGAATTCATAATATAAAGTTGTTGTTTTTTTTCTGCAAGCTCCACAAGTCTATGTCCTCTCTCATTTCTATCACCATAACTAAAATTACCTACAACACTTTCATCTTTCATTTGTTTACCAATTCTAGCATTAATGTCTCCCATAACAACTTTAAAATGTTGTTTACTCTGATCAAAAGCCTTTTGTACATCCATATAAAAATCTTCTACTACTTCATCACTATGAAAACTTGTTGGGGCATAAACCTGAATTATCTGCATTTGGTATCTGCTATTAAGTTGTATAACTAATCTTGCCATTCTGTCTGATATACCATCAATCTCCACAATATTGTTCTTCCATTTTTTATTTATAATGAATTCTACTCCACTTGTATTTCCAATATTTGTGTCTTAATAATAAAATATATGTCCACTTTTTAAATCAATTGTTTCTTCTCCTTTTCTTCTAACTTCACAAAGTCCAATAATATCCCATTTAATATAAGAGAGTTCTTCTTCTAATTCTTGCAATCTTCCTTCACTTGAAAGTGATCTGCAGTTGTAAGTACCTAAATAAAAAGTTGTCATCAAATGGCAGCCTGGATCCACAATCAGGAGATTTTTAGCACCCTCCACCTTCGACCACCAACTGCTGCCTTGGTTGGTGACTTTACAGCCTCCTGGGAATAAGGACCATGCTTTATTTTTGTCTGTAATAATTGTATATATGTATTGGAAAAATATTTATCATTTACACAAACATTCATTCTGCCTTATCAGGCACTGAGGAGAAAGACCATGGTGTTTCTTGATCTTAAACTCAGAGGTAAAAATCCAATAAACTCACCACACTGGCTAATGTGTGTTGGTGAGCAGCCCATCCATGTTCATATTCTATATGAATAAACACATAGTAATAGCAGCTGCAATGACAAGAACGTATGGAGTGGACATTAGGAATTTGCCCTGCTCAGTTGCTTTAAGACCTCGAAGAGGAATCAATGGGTCTCCTTTCAGGTAATAGCAAACTCATTTCTGCAGCCATATATATATATATGAAAAACAAAAAAAAAAACAAGTTAAAAACTTGCTAATGCTTGTATTTATGTCAACAGATGGCGTTCTATCAAAAACACACGCTTGATGGTGTTTTTGGTAGAATGCCATCTGTTGACATATATATATATATTCAATATGTGTATTCATATTACATGTTTAATTTACTATTTACAAAGATTGTATGCCTACCACTTTTTATATAATGCCGCAATTAAACAGAAAATATGTTCTACATTGTGTATGGTGTTTACATCCATATATATTTAGAGCCCTATAATAATACTTTATAACATAAATAAGGCATTGTTGTCATGAAAAAAGGTTGTACCCCTTAATATTGCCAGTTGCAGAATGGTTTTTTCATTTTTTTTTACCCTCTGTCTATGAAAATATAAATATCAATTTAGTGATCCAATATTGGATAGTTAGTAAAATTGACTTTGGTTTGGTTATTTAAAAAAATTCAATCAATATGATACAGTACATTTGCATTGTAATACTTTTTATAATCCTTTATATATTGTGAATGTGATCCCTCTGGCCTCCTTCTTTAGATTATTTAATGTATGCATTTTTTTGATAGTACATGCTTTTTCATACCTGCACTACAATATGGAATATATGAGTGGTTTGAACTCAGACAACTCTCCATGCTATCTCATACTGCTGATACACTTGATCTCACAAATGTCAAAAAGATAAATAATCATCAATATATTGGTTTTGTGCTAACCAAGCACACATCAGTTGATCCAGATTATCATCACACACACCCATATATATATATATATATATATATATATATATATATATATATATATATATATATATATATATATATATATATATATATATATATATATATATAAAATCAATGTTCAACTACATGTGTAGGATGAGAAGGTTGGCACCAATGTGAGCTTTGAGCATTCCACCATAAGATTTTCAATGAAATAGATGACTGAACAGTTGTAGTGTTTAGTGCATTGAAGACTGTCCATTAAAGTATGAAGATTAGCTATCTTATTATAAGCTGACCATTAATTAAATTTAAATATTGAAATAGAAACCTTCCAATCCCTTTCCGTTTCACCTTTAACCTAATGACCTACTTGTCTAAACTGGTTTCGAACCTATTTTAAATGTCAAAAAATGATATATTAGTCGAGCGGTAAAATTTGCTATCATGGTTGCTTGAATGGCATCATCTATTTACACACAAAAGTGTGCTATAATTAGACAGGATTGATAAAATTATAGCATAGTAATGCTCATAATTTGACATAAAATGTTTTATTAATTTATGCGTCAATTCTGAATTTTATATTTGTATTATATTCATATGTGGATGGATAATTTAAACCATGAAATGATGGTATAATGATTTGTATATATATTTAAGATTAAATAAAAAGATATAATGCAAAATGTTTTCTTTAAAATATGTTTTTCTCATTTAATGTTTTATAGATATAAATGAAACTAAAGTATATTTTTTTTTGGATCTGTCAAATTTGTTTTTTTAAACAAACGATATAGGGAAGGAAAAAAAATATGTTAAAAGTTATTTATATCAAAAGTCATCCGTTTATAATTAAAAATGAGAATTTTGTTGTAAATAAGAAATCAAATTGTGACTGCTCTTGTATTGGGTAAAAGTAAATTCTAGTTTACTGATTGAATCTGTTTGCAACAAAAGACTTTATTATTAATCACAATCCCG
>JAQFVV010001484.1:0-66440 GCA_028023455.1 Epiperipatus broadwayi
ATATATATATATATATATATATATATATATATATTGTACCCTTACTTCTTGATATATAAAATAGTTTAAAATACAACTAGCTCAGTTACATTATTATGTTAATTAAGATTTGCATACTATTTTCAATATACTTTTATATTATCACATCTTAATTAAATTTATTATCAATTATCCAAATCAATATAGTTCCAGATTATATTAATTAAATAAGTATTTAATAAAATTATGAGACTGTGAAGTAAAGTTACAAAGTAATAAGCAGATTTACACTGAGTTAATATCTTCTAAGATACTGTCTCAATGGCATAAGAATACTACCACTACCTTATCATCTTACCACTACATCTATAGCATTCTTATGACTTTTAAATGAAATAAATTATCTTTAATAATACTAAAATAATTCCTAACTTTTAACTTAAAACATAATTAAATAATCTCAGGTTCTTCTCAGTTTTAAAATAATAATAACTCATGTAAATAAGTATGATGTGGGATTTTATATCAAACTTAAATACACCTAACTTATTTTAATAATAATAATAAATAATACTAATCTTAGAGTGTAATTTAATCTCATCTATTTCTATTATATAATCAATCATTAAATGAATAAACAATTATATGTATATCTTTTATTTCATATGGTATCTTCATTTTAAAATAGATCACAATCTTATACTTAATAATCTGTGGCAATAAACAATATTGTATTCTTATAATGTGCATTATAATCATCTTATGACCATTGTAATATTTATGTTCATGTCAATCAATTCTTATAAAATAATGTTAAGCAAATATGGTATTCAATTCTAAGTAATAATAACAAATTCATTTTGTGCAAAAATTATGTTTATTTCAAATTATCTGATGTCAAAATGCTGTGGTGAAAAATAATAGATCGGAAGAGCGTCGTGTCGACACACTTTTAAAATAAATTAACAAATTTATTTACAATAACTTCAAATAAGAATTTATTTACACTATTTACAGTTTTAGAATTTAGGAAAATAAATAAAAAAATAAAATAGGAAAATACAAATATAAGAGGCTTACACTGTTATTAACTCATGTACTTAATAAGCAATTTTACATTCCTTCAAATGCTATACCAATAATATTATAGTATGTTTTCAAAACTTAGATTTTCTTAAAATAAATAGTAGTGTACTTTAATTACTACAAATAACAATATATGTCAAGACTATTTATGTAGCATGTGTAAACAATGAAACTCTACCAATTAAATAGCTACATTAATTAAGTATTACCATTTATAATGTATTATCATATATTCACTTTATTATTAGCATTGCTTAATAGCTTTATATAAATTAATGTATCTTTGTAATGTAAAACAAATAATTGACTGTACTTATACTTTACTTAATGTAATTCCTGTTATATGTTTTATCAAATATGCATTATATATCTCTATTGTTCAAATATTATTATTTAAAATCATTTACCAATTCTAAATTCATAAAGCATTACCTTAGATAAATTCTATGATTCTTTTCTGTGTAAAAATCATTACTTTACTTAATGTGTTCTTTTAATCCTTTCTGATAATTTTTATCTATAAACATCCTCTATATTTATCTAAAATTTCCGGAAAAACAAACATCAGCCTTAAATAAAATATTCATCATCCAAATTACCTATACTACATCGTTTATACTTAATAAACTTCAATCCAAATATAAGCTTCTACCCATAACGTAACTTAACTTATTTAATAAACAAAATACACAAAAATAAAGTCTTTTCAAATCTATTCTTATCTTGCAAATAATAAAATAATTACCTAATAAAAAATAAATATAATTTTAATACTATAACATAATAAAATATCAAAATTTATTCATGAAAGAATCATATAATTATTTCTAAGCTTCTTACGTAATGTTGTATCAGGTTTATCTTATAAATTAAAATTATGCATATTTTAATAAAGTTCGTTGCCAATATAATGTATGTGTTTTCATAAAATATCTATCCATTCATTCTACAACAACATAACATTCAGCTGATCTAAAGAAAAACATATTAAATTCATTAAAAATCATTATACAATATTTTTACCATTAATAATAATAATAATGTCCAATCTGCTACCCAGCATTCTTCGGAATTTGCAGCTTCATAAAATAAAAATCATTCACATTTATACTCATAAACATTCATTAGAATATTCCGTGTTATCTTAATTATAAAATAAATTTATGTAATTAATTATTATATTATTTTTAAGTTATTATTTAATAAATGTACCTAACCTACTTTTAATAGTTTAATAATATTTTAAATTTTATGTTAAATAAATAAAATAAAAGTTCATATTACGTATTTCCAGCGACGTCTTTTGTTCTACCATAAAAGTTCTAACAAATATCCTACGTATAAAGTCAATAGAACACTATTTCCTGTTCCGTTGTATCACGTTTCTTGAAAGTTTATAATAAAATGATAACGTTCTTTTTTAAAAAAAATAAATAAGTTCCAACAAGAAAATAAATAAAATTAAAAATAATTTAGAAGTTCTTTCTGGATCCAGTTCTTCATAAATACTATCTTTAAAGTTATTATTTCTAAACTAATTTATAGTTTATAAATTATTTTCATTGAATTACTTTAATCAACTTGGCTTGCTTGGTTTAGACGTCCATGTATTACTTATGCATTTTTAATAATATATTCAGGTAAGAATCAATTTCTCCATCTATAACGACCAGCATTTTAGACTACTTCAATAAAATAATTTTATTATATTACGATTTTAAATAATCAGATTTATAATCTATTTGCCTTTTCAAATCGTCAATATTTAGTCTTTTAAGCACAAAGACTTAACAAGGCAAGTATTTATTAAAATTACTACTTCTTATATCTTTACTTAAGATATACATTTTAATCTTTTAAAATCTGCAAAAATACTTTCTTTCTATAGAAGTATTCATATTTCTTTTAAAATATCTATTTACAATAGACAATAGTAATTTAAACTTTTTTAAAACTATTTATAATCCAAAATACTACTTTTCTCCATCTCGTAGTTTTATGTACTAATCCTGCGTCTGTTATTTCTCTAGCATAAAGTTTCTGATATATTTCTTCGATACATGATGTTTCCATGATTATTCGTACGTAAATTGAGTTTCGATATTGAGAAGACCAATAGGGAATTATTAAGTTTCTACTGCATACTTATCATTTAAAATTATAAAATTATATACAATAACACTCTTATGATTTTTTAAAACTGATTTTAAGAGCGTTTATAAATTACTTGGCTATTTTCTCAATAGCATGATTAACTTAGAAATTTAATTATAGAGAGCCCCTCTCAACAATTGAATCCAGCTTTTATACTCGAAGAGACTCCACATCTGATTGGTACGTTTAAACAATCAAACTTTGCTGGCTTATTTACATATTAATCAACACACTATTAAAATAAAATAATGACTTATTTAATATTTAATATTATTACATTTTAAAAATAATTTTTATCGTTTATTCAAATCTATTAAACATTTTTTTAAAATATTCTTTCTCACTTAATTTAAATCTTAACTTTTATAAGATCATTTAAAATAAACTAAATCTTTTTAAATACGTTATATTTTTAAAGTAATATTTTAAAAATCAGATTTAATACTTTACATTAATATCTTTATTTTTATCTCGTGATAACTCACGTATTATTTATAAATTTCACAACATAATTTTAAAATAGTTTTGCAACTTTATGAGAAAGCTTCCAAGCATGTGTGTGTGTATCTCTAATTAACATCTGTTTTTACAATACAAGAAACGCTTCCCATAATCTAAAAATAACTTAACAATTGCATTTTTAAAATAAATATTTATTTTTAAAAATAAATAAGATATTATATCAGATTTTAAAATAATTATTTGATATGATTAAAATCAAATATTAATCTCAATTTAAGTACTTATAATTTAAAATATTTCTATTCACTTTTAACATATATTTTAAATTAAATAAATATCTTTGTCTAATTTTAACTTGTCTTTTAATCACTTTAGCTTCAAACATTTGTTATTAAATTTATTAATGCAGTATTACATCATAATCATCATCACTTTACATATTTTCTCAATATCAACACAATTCACATATCAAATACTCATAGATTGCTTTAATTAAACTTATGGTAACATTACCACAAGCAAATTCAACATCACATTTTTAAAACACTTCTTAAATTTAAAATTTTCTACTAGATTAGCACAAAACCTAAATGGTGACCCATACAAAAGGGCACAATATATATATATATATGGGGGATTGAATATGCACAATAGTATGTTTATATATAATAAAATAAAATAAGCCTTTTCACTCATAAATCAATCATAATAAGAATAAATAATAAATATATAATATTCAATTAGTACACTTCATATTTACATTTTTTGTTATGCATGGTATACACTTATAAATATATTTGCATGTGTGAGTAAACACTTATTTTTTTTTACAATTTTAAATAAATAAATATTTCTTTAAATTTTTATTAATATTTTTATAGATGTATCAATATATTTTATATGAATCATGATTTCACTATATATAATTTAACTTTTAAAATAATTTTAATTAAAGAATGTTAATACTTTAGTTAGTTTAGTATAATAAATAGACAGGAAATCAGCTTAACAACTTGATATAATTTTTTGCTCCACCAACAAAAATATACCAAATCATATAAATTTTTCAATTTTAAATTTCTTTATTTTTGGCATTCTCTGCTAGCCTCAATTTTTGTAAAAAGTTACTTTTCTTGAAATATAAGCAGCAAACAATACATTCACATAAATATTGTTAATATATATATATATTAAGTAAAACATTCTTTAAGTAAGTCACTACAGGACAAAGGCTTCTCCATTATTTTGCCCTCCATAATAGAAAAACAATATAAAAAAAGAGATTACTCATTAGGTTTGATTTTAATACTTTTGATACTCTTTATTTTTTATTAGTTAGAGTTGTTTTTTTTTCTTTTCTCTTTATCTCTCTTCTCTTCAAAAATCAAATCAGCGCAATTAACTGATTATCTTGTTTCTTTTTGCAAGAATATTTTTTTTAATTAGAAAAAAATGCCAAGAATTTTATGATGGTAATTTAAGTTCTTGGCTTGTTTTTCAATATCTATGATTAAGGAGAGAAATAGCTGAACAATATTTGCAAAAATGTATCTAATTGGTTATAAAATTTATCAAGTTAAAGACAGATAGTGATTGGCTTGTAGTCAAGATTGTTCTAAAAAAAATATAATGGGAGTGTAAATAAGTCAGAAGACCCAAGTGTCTGGTAAGAAGAAATATTCCTAACTTAGCTGTTGAAGCAAGAGCAGTCAAGTTTTCACCAAGCTGTTGCATAATACAGCTGGAATTCTAACAAAGCTATTGCATATAATAGCAAAAGTTTTAATCAAGCTTTTAGCATACTATGAGTTTAATCATAAAAATGGTTTCTACAATAAAAAATATGTGCTATATTCATCTAAAAGCTAGACATCATCTTCCTCCATATAACCGGCCTTCACTGGAATAAAAATGTAGAGAAGTTAACCCCTAAAGTAATCTGCAATCTCGTCTTCAACCAAAAGCCTGAGTCTTTGTATGTGTTAGTCTTATCTGGAAATTTTAATGAAAAAAAAAATAAAACTTACTATTTTTTAACCTGGAAATTTTAGTGGAAAGAAATGGATGAAATTTACTATCTTTTAAATTTGGAATTACTGCATGCCAAGAAAAGAACAAATTGACCATGTACATGTCTAGAAGCCTTCAAACGAAATTCAATTGGAAGAACTGGAAATTGTAATTGGAAAGGACTCCATAGAAAATAAAACCATGGTTAAAGATATTTTTTTGTGAGCACACTAAATTTTCATTTATAAAAAAGAGATTTTTTTTGTTGTTGTAAGAATTGAGTTTTAAATATTTTCATTAAGTTAATATTTTTAAATTATAAAACTTTTTTTTTTTAATCCAGTCAATTTTCTCTTGAAAATTATGAAAGTTTTTTTTTTTAAATTTAATTGTCTGTAAATTTAATTTTTTTTTTTTTTAAAAAAAAAAAACATGTTTTACTCTTTTCATTCATTTCCCCTCCTAAATGTTGTTTTCCAACTCTTAGTTATTTTAAAGATATAACTTAATTAATTAAAAGTTAATTTATGAATAGAAATCAATTGATTGATTATAATTTTTATGAAAATATATTTTTTGATGAAATAAATGTTTAAAATTTCATACTATCATGGCATTTTTTTTGTTTATTGTTAATCAATTAGTTATTAAATAATTGTTTTAAAAAGTATTTTTAGTTTTAATTTCTATATTCTATCCAATTCCTGTTTCATAAATTGCAGTGTATGTGTGACTTTATTTCATATGTTCTAGAATTTTTTTAATGATCCCAATAAACATATTTACTTATAATAGGTAAACCTAGGAATTATTTGAAGTGATTTATAATAAAGTGCGTTATTTATTTATCTCATGCTTGCAGTAATAGTTTATAGTTCTTGCTTCCCGAGCTAGATTTGTGAATAACAGTTAGTTATAGAGTAGGGTTTATGTTTAGTGTTATAAGCATCCATGATGATGATCCAGGTAGGCATGAAAGAGATATTCCTTAAAGTCCATGCACTACATTTCATTTTATTTATTTCTTCCTTAGAAATTTAATAGATGACCAATATATTAATGGTACTAAGTGGCCAGAGCATTGATAATGGTCAGGATGTTGTTAGTACCTCAGCATTATTGGACTTATTGTTATATCTTGATTGAATAGCACTTAAGTATGTGCATCCAGATAATTATTGTTTGTATCTCTGCCCTAGGTTTGGCAATGGCTAAATAATTAATCTGGTCTATAGTAAACCACTTTCAAATACAGTCACAAGATTGACTGTTGATTTATTTTTATTGTTGATCATTCATAATGATGAACGAATATTACTTTTGTGTAATGCTAGTGAACTTAGTTAGTTCTGTGCTGATCTTTGATATTTAATTTTATATATACATTTAAATTAGACTAACCATTCACTGAAATCAATGATAATTTTGCCATCACCCCAGGTTCATCCCCTGTTTCTCTATACTGTTATATATATATTGTGCCATTACAATTTAGTCACTAGATAAATTTATAGTAATGTGCATGTAGAAAAGGTAAACCAAAAATCATCATCACAATTTTATATAACCATAAAAGAAGCTGTAGGGAATCCAAGTTCAAACCCTACCAGATCAAAATCTTAAACACTTTAGACAGAGAATGGGTCAACAATTATATGCTTTATTTGTTTGTGTGTTGATAGAAAGGTAATACACACATTTAAACTATTTAATATTTAGTTTTTCTGTTAAAAAGCAGTTATAATGCATACGTATAGGCAGTGTATGTGTAAGCTATTTAATTGTTTTATATTTCAAATATTCAACATTTTAACTTTCTTTAAAACTAAGCTATGCTTGATCAATTCTTCTATTTTGCTTTTCTTTAATTATAAGTGGGATTTAAAAGTTACAGATTTAATTAAATAATTGGGTTATAATTACTAAGTTAGCAATTATATTATTTAATGTTAGTTTATGAATGATTTGAAAGAATGAAGGATGTGTGTACATTACATACAAAAATTTACATTTCCTAAATATTGAAAGAAAAGGAAGTATTAAATCTGTCAAATTATTATTATTATTTTTTTTAACATCCAGGTAACATTTCAAATCTTTGAGCTTCCTTCTTTAGATCTTGAGATAAGACAATTTCAAAATTAGAGTTCTCACCCATTACAAGCTCCCAAAGTGAAACAATCATTTACAAAAAAAAAATTGCTACAAAGATCGATATCTGATTAAACAGATTTCCTCTTTTAACAAAAAATTGTACAAAAAAAAAATAATTTGACAGATTTAATACTTCCTTTTCTTTCAATATTTAGGAAATGTAAATTTTTGTATGTAATGTACACACATCCTTCATTCTTTCAAATCATTCATAAACTAACATTAAATAATATAATTGCTAGCTTAGTAATTATAACCCAATTATTTAATTAAATCTGTAACTTTTAAATCCCACTTATAATTAAAGAAAAAAATAGAAGTATAGAATAAAATGTTAGAATTGATCAAGCATAGCTTAGTTTTAAAGAAAGTTAAAATGTTGAATATTTGAAATATAAAACAATTAAATAGCTTACACATACACTGCCTATACGTATGCATTATAACTGCTTTTTAACAAAAAAACTAAATATTAAATAGTTTAAATGTGTGTATTACCTTTCTATCAACACACAAACAAATAAAGCATATAATTGTTGACCCATTCTCTGTCTAAAGTGTTTAAGATTTTGATCTGGTAGGGTTTGAACTTGGATTCCCTACAGCTTCTTTTATGGTTATATAAAATTGTGATGATGATTTTTGGTTTACCTTTTCTACATGCACATTACTATAAATTTATCTAGTGACTAAATTGTAATGGCACAACTTTCTCCCCCTTCGGATAAAATCATCAGCACTTTTGTTTTAACTATATTTTTAAAAAAAATCCTAACTAATAAATACACTAATAATAATAAACACTTATAATATATATATAAAAAAAAATTAACTACTGGTAAATATATTTTTCATTAGAAAACCTAAAAGTAATTTATTTGGAGATCTTTGCCAGGCTATTCTGCTGAAGTATAAAGGGTCAAACTCCTAGCATTATAGGTTCCCTTATTCTCATCAAGAGCAGCAAGCATAAAGGCATTCTCTCCTATTTTTTTTTTTTTTTTAGTAATTTGAAAAGGCTTTTTTTTTCTTTTCAAATAATATCGTGGTCTGCATAAAATTGCACATGTACATCCAGTCCCTTTTTAATATTTCCATTTTTCATCTTGACTGGATATTTATAAAACATATCTGGAGGAATTATTTTATATAACCTCCTATTACAAACTCCATTTAGAAATATGGACTCTTGGTACCATACATAATATGCCTTGAAGTTTTTCAGAGAGATTGACTCTCTATACCATACATACTTTATTTTTAAACTTTCCAGAAAGATTGACTCTCTGTACCATATATAATTCATCCTTAAATCTTCCAGAGAGATTGATTCTCTGGGCCACGTATAATTTATTTTTAAATTTTCTAGAAAGGTTGACTCTTTGTACCATATATAAGGCACATTTAAATTTTCCAGAGCATTTACATTTTTCAGAGAGATAGATTCTCTGACCCATATATAATGGACATTTAAACTCTTCAGAGAGATTGACTCTCTGTACCAGAGATAATTCATTACATCTTCCAGAGAGGTTGATTCTCTGTGCCATGTATAATTTATTTTTAAACTCTCTAAAAAGGTTGACTCTTTGTACCAAATATAAGGCACACTTAAATTTAACAGAGCATTTAAATTTTTCAGAGAGATTGATTCTCTGTCTGATACACACTGGACATTTACATTTTTCAGAGAGATTGCCTCTCTGTACCAGATATAACTTATTTTTGACTTTTCCAGAGCAGTTGAATTTTTCAGAGAGATTTGGACATTTACATTTTTCAGAGAGATTGTCTCTCTATACCATATATAAGGTATCTCCAATCTATTTGAGAAGACAGATTTTTGAAACCACACATGCTGGTTAGTTACTAGATTGAGAACTACAGACTGTTGAAACTTTTGCTCTCTTTCTAAAATAACTGGTTTCATCTCCCTTATTGCCTCTCTTAAATCAATAATCTTATCGGATGCATGAAGTTTTTCCTCCAACACTCTTTTCCTTCTTTTCACTTCATGATCTATCCCAATCTGCTCTTTGGTCATCATCTCATTTACTTTCTTTACTGGGAGATTTGGTATTATGGCTACTATTGGCCTTTCTACTTCTTGGAGCCTATTCTCTATCAGTGTATCTAACTTTACATTATTTTCTTTATTATCAGTGGTCGGACTATCCAGATTATCTTTTAAAACTGGTAAGCTCTGACTACCTTTCCGTTTTACAAGTCTAACATATTCACCCATCTCTCCTGCTCTATCTTCTAAAGAGGTTTCAGCATTATCTTCTAATCTTTGACTACCTTCTATTATACTTTCTGCACTCTTTTTGCTATCCTCTCTTAGACTTTCTATCCATCTTTTCACAGAACGACAAACCTTTTGTTCCAGACTTTCCTTATTTCTTTTGGATTTGTTATAATCTTCTTGTATATTTTGATACATACAATCTTTCATCAGTCTGGTCAATTTTATACCTGATAGTGCTTCCTTCTTTATTCGAATCTGAAACTCTTCAGTACTTGTTACTATCCCCTTTACTTTTACAGTAACTTCTAATCCCATTACAACCTCTCCATCCTCTTCTTTATAAAGATTATTAACTCCAGGAATTGAGGGACTTTTCCCATCTTTCAGTATTTTATTTCCCAAAGCTATAGGAATTTTACTGTTGTTTTCAACAGAGCTATTGATATTTTCTTTTAATTCATCTTCACACCTCTTATCCTCTTGTTTTAAACTTTCTACACTTTCTATGCCTTTTTCCTCATCTCTTAAACTTTCTCTCCAGATTCTATTATCTTCTAGCATACTGTTAAGCATCTGCATTATTTTTTCCATCATTAAGTTCATGTCTGAGAGTTCTTTCCTTGCTATTGTAGTCTGGCCCACTTCTGGCTCCTCATCTACCATTTTTATACTTGAGGCCTTATTATTGCTACTGACTTTAGAGGCATTTTCCTCTATTTCCTCTTTTTCTTGAGCTTTTTTAAAGGCAATTTCCCTATCCTCTTCTTCAGTAGGAAAACGATCACTGATTCCTGGTATTGGGGCACCTTCCTCTTCCATAACCTCTTCCATACTATAATTTAGTTCACTCATGTTATAAAACTATATATATCCCATCTGTACTTCCCTGACCATCAAAATCCACACATCTTCTCCCTGTCTGACACCTATTCTGACCAACTGACTGATTTGATTTTCACCTTATTATGCATTTACAAATACAACAACAAAAAAAAAAATTTTAATATCCTTATTTAATGAACTACACAACAATAATCTATAGTGCATGTCTGTCTGTAATAGCCCAAATTATACCTTCATCCATTTTCCCAGAAATCCGACAGATATTGACAGCCCACAGAATGACTAGCAGTTCACAATCTTGAGATAAATAAAAGAATTCAGTCACAGCACTATAATCACACAATGCATCACGAGCACTCAGAAGATCATCCCAATTCGATCACTATTAACTACCACAACCCTTGATTGAATGAAGCAAACTCTGTTGCAATAAAAGATGTATTTTAAGTCTTAGGGGCTAAAGTAGATAAACAATGCCTTGCTCTCTCTCTTGGAGTCTTATGTGGCAAGTATCAAGGAATGCCCTGCTTATTATAGACTACAAAACGAAACCTTGCTCTCTCTCTTGGAGACTTATAGGCTGATATCATGGCAGGACTACTGTTAACTGCTTCATGATAAAATAAAGATAACATATAAATTGGGTTGGAGCAGTGAATGGGTTTGATCATTCATAAGTTACACGAAATACATAGCATTCTCAAGGCAATGACAAAACTCTCCACTCATCATCAAAACTGCAATCTAACCAACCAAACTCCAACGATCAACCATCCAATCAAACCTCTAAAATCATAGACTTTTTACAAAATGAACTCCCCAAACACACATGAGACTACTATTCCATAATTCATCACTATTACTGTGCCTATCATATCTGGCAATAAATTATTTTAATGTTCCACAAAAAAAATTCTATTATTTATTTCACCTTTGTCTTAAGTTGTGATATTCATCTCTATTTTCAAAATTGATAAAAAAAAAAACAAGCTGTTTTATGGCTGTACCCATTTTATCGTCATCAATGAAAAATTAAATCATATTAAACATCATCATCTAAAATAAGACTGTTTGGCCAAGAAAATTTTGTAAGCCAAAAAAAATTTTACTAAAAAAATTTCTCTATTTTTAACCACACATCTCCCATCATTCTATAGACTCTCTTTTTCAGGTATATGGTAAAATATCAGGCCCCAGTTGGGTGTCCATTGTAACCTAATTAAAGTTCATTCAAAAAAAAGATATTACCATACCTGAGTAGAAAGGTATTCCATAGAATGATCATATATATTTAAAATAACTTGGATTTCTCAAGTAAACACTATCTCAATAATTATAAGCAAAAATTAATATAATGATTTCCAAATTATCCACTAAAGCAAATAACCTCAATAGAGTCACCATCATCAAATAGTTATACACCTCAAGAAAGAGATTGTTCCCAGTAAGACGGAAATGGTAGCTGCAGAAATATAAACCTTATACAAGACAAGTTTGAACCCTTGGAAATTCGCCACAAACAAAAGATCGGTAATATGACTTTTTATATCTATTTTCTTTATGATATCAGTCTTAATAAACATTTTAGCAATAAAGTGATATATTTTATTTAAAGAACTTTTAAAGACTATTCAGATCAATTAAAAACAAGAATGTCTTACTAATAATAACTTTGAGCTTCATAAATTATCTTGAATGTATCAAAATTATATGTTTATTAATTTTACAGTTATGAAATATGAATATGTAAAACAATTTTTTTTATGGTATTATGATTTTAGTTTTAACTAATATATTATTATTTTGGTTTTAAATAATATTTTGTTATCATGGGATAAAACACGCACATACATAATGATATTTTATATGTGTATAATTGCGATTGAATGTGGAGTAACAAGTAGTGTTAGAATATTAGATTAGTTTGTTTCATTAAGTATAGCATTTCAGAGGTAGAAGAGAGGGGGGAGAAAATAATTTAAAACTTGTTTCTAAAACTTGCTCTTTCAATTCTACTAACATTTTTTTTTACATTCTATTTACATGTTGGATTTTTAAAGTATGTGTGCTAATGAGCAGATAATATTTTTTTTTTTTTCTTGAAATACTTTTCTCATGGAGTGAAAATCATGGTCAATGTGACGTCCAACTTAATACAAAATACATTTGAAGGGAAAGGGGGAAGAACTTAAAATTAATCTGAGGATTGTTATATAATCAATTATTATTATTATTATTCATGTCAATTTTCATATTATCTAGAAATTTTTATGTATATGTTAGAAATGTAGAATAAATATTAGTTTGTTTTATTAAACGAGGCGTATATATTTCATTAAGTGTAGTCTTGGTTAAGTGTGATTATTCATCATCATCAATGGTTGAATATTAGTTATTTAAGATATAAGTAAATATGCTAAAATTAAGCAATAATTATGAATTTCTTTATAAAATTTAGTTTTATGTTTAGGCTTAGTCCTAGAGCTGTAGTTGAAACCATTGTCATTATTGTTATTATTATCATCATCATCATCATCATCAACATTTTAATTAATGAGCTGTTTAACTGTTTAAAGGCCATAAATAAATATTGATTTATAATATTTAGTGATCTCTTAGTATTAGTATAACCACATCCCATCATCTATTTCATGCAAGGATGAGTGAATGGCCATCCTAAATTAGTTATATATAATCTGAGCTAGTGAACTTATAAAAATATTGAAACACATTTGTTTTGTTAAGATCTGAGAAATGATTTATGTTCAATGAACTCCACTTTGGTTTAAAGATGTTTTACTTTTACCTAAATATTAGTGCTTATAGTGATATGGCTCAAAAAGCAAAATCTTCCATTTTATTATAAATAAAGTACCAAGAAGGGATTCAAACCCGGTACATGTGAAAGGTTATCAGATATAACCGTGTCTAGATTCAGATAATCTAGTGGCGCCCTGCTAGACCATATTCACTTAGTATTTGTTTAAACATGCACTTAACATCAAACCAAGAAATGAAAGTGGATAAGATTACTGTCTGTATACCTGAGCTATATTTTATTGAATTACTAGTGTACTCACTTCACGTGATTTCCATATACCTGAGTTATAATAATTTGCTAATAATTTGCTTATAATTCTTGATATTTGGACTTCTTTACTCAGATATAATAATATCTTTTGATCATCATTTAATTTTTGAATTTATGATTATTTCTTATATATTGTAGACAACTCAGGTATGGTAATATCTTTTTTTTTGATTCTTTAATTATGATAGTGTTATATTTTGAACCTTTACTTAGTTATTTCTATTTGAACTCATTTATTAGGTTACAATATATATGTGTGTGTGTGTGTGTATAGAAAAAAAATACTATCTTGTTATTATAAGATATTTTTAAATTTCCATCTAATATATATATGAAAGAAGTTTTGCAAGTATATCAAATAGAAATAATTACTTAGAAAAAGCTTTTTTTTTTCTATTCCTTATACAAGGAATAAAAGAATATATAATATTCTTTATAAATATCATGTTAAATCGATTTTGACTTCAATTTCTCAGAATTATTTATTTAATATAAAATAATTGTTTGTATCTTTATTAAATAATTACATTTTATGAATTATTATCAATTATTCTATTATTTGAGAATTAATTATTACTAATGGATTTCTATTATTAATTTATTAAACTATTTAATATATCATAATATCTTAATCTTCTGTTCTAACTCAAGCCAGTTCTGCACATATATTTGAAGATAATATTTAGGAATTTGGTTGATAAGATGCATCCTTTAGCTTAATCAAAGATGAAGGATATTTGAATATTCAAGTAAAGACTTAAACTCAGGTCTAAATATTATCGAGTAAAAATGTCAAAAGTATTTAATGCAAGATAAGCACATATTATATATAAATTTGCCATTTAATTGTGGTAATCTAAGCTATTATAGCTATTTCATCCTCCACTTTACTTTTATTCTGATTGTCAAAATATTATTTGTATTTTGGATGATAATGATCATCATGGTACACAGATGGCTATTCAAATGTGGGGAATTGAATGATTGTCCATTGGTATAACCTACTCATCATTAAATCATTAGAGGATCATTGACATGTACTCAGTTATTATGAAATAATGCACCAATATAAGACTATTTATTTATTTATGTTTTACAAATGATATTATTTCAACATTTAGTACTTTGTGCCTCTCTATCTTTTGTAAATACAAATTATTCTCCAGATAACAATATGTCTAATCTATTTGAATCTATCTATTCAAGACCTGTAACATCTTCTTTATATTAGAGATTAAAGTAATTAAACTAAAATCCTTACATTTTCCTGACTTATGATATTTTTTACTAATATAATCATAATAATTAAAAGTAAATTTATTAATGACTATCCTGGGTCATAAATTACATTACACATATTAATCACTTCTCTCTAATTCTTTTCTCTATAACCTTCAATAATTCAATTAGAATCTCATTTGTGCTTCACTAATTTTCATTTCACCTAATGTTTTTACAATTTTGATCATTCTTGCACAACCTATTTCATATTTATCTATATGATTTCCTTTTTTAATTAGTATAAATCATTGATATACAATTCTATTTACTAATACTTCACTTAATTCTATCTCCAAATTCTTTAATTCCTATGGCTCTGCTTTTCCCAACTGAAATATGTTATTCTATTGAAAATTAAATCAAAACTATTTCTTTGTAATTTCTTAATCATTTTGCATTTCAATTCAGTATTAAATATTGTAAAAATAATAAAGAAAATAAATGACATTAATATTATTAAACATTTTATATATATTTCTAATGTCTATATACTGTAATTCATCATTCTTTATTAACTTTATCAGTTTCACATCTCAATTCACTATGTGTTGCAAGTATACAGTATTTTTCAACGCTCTCATATATATATAACACAGATGCTTTTTTATATATAGTATGCATATATAAATTAAAATTATAGTATAAACAAAATTTTAAAAAAATCATAATAAAATAGTTAATAATAAACTGAAGGGACACATTTATATATACAGTATATCATTGAGTGTGCATTCATTCATACATTCATTGAGGCAATAAGAATACGAAAAAAAAACTAACTACAGTATTTTTATATTTAAAACAATGTAAATATCAAAATATCTGATTTGCATTGCTATTAAATTTGCTCTGGGTGATACTCTTTTTTTTTTTTTGCAATAACTTTTTTCTCTTATAGAAACAATAGTAGTCTTGTTATCAAGAAATTACAATCTCTCTAATTAAATTTTAGTGTTTTTAAATGAGTATCAACTTTTAATGTTCTAAAATTTTGTAAAACTTTTAGCATTATGCTTAGAAAATATTTTATTATGCAAAACACTGCACATCAAATTTGAAATGAATAATAAAGAAAGAATAAAATGTATAGGCTTTTAACATAAACCAAATCATTTTTATTAATATATAATCATTTTTTGATGCTTCAGATAGAAAAAACAGTTACTAATATATTATAAAATTTATTTACAAATTTTACATTTTTTTAAAACACGATGGCTTATGGTGCTCATAGAAAAAAATAGCTGCTCAAATATAAAATTTGCAAATTTTAATAATTTTTTTGTTTGTTTATTTACATTTTTCTTTGGAAAGTGTATAATTGAAACTCTATAGTTAGATACGGTGTAATTCATGGTTTCACTATACTTCTATTTTTTATAGAATTCATTGTACCTCTATATTCTACAAAAATCACATTTTCCTACCATCTCTATTTTATTAATCAATAGATTTTTTTCTCATATTTCTTTTATAACTCACTTCATCTACTTCAGTATTTTTTATATTTTCCTTGAAGAATTACCATCTTTTATTTGAATTTATTTGATCTATTATATTATTATTGATATCTATTTTCTTATCTAACAACACTAAAAATTTATTTCCAATCTCCTTTTAATTTAATAGTTATCTTTTTTTTCTTATCTCTGTTCTTTTATTATTTTGAAGTTCATTTCAATTCTACCATTAATAAATTGTCTCTCAAATCTATATTAGCTCCAAGATAAGCACACACAATCTTACCACTATTTAAACACCTATTTTGAATACTCCAGTTAAAATCTATTCTTACTTCCTGGAGCTATTTATGTGCAAATCTTCCTCTAATGATTTTCAAGCATATGTATTCATAATTATCACATTATTTATAAAAATTTCATAATCTTTAATCTCTCCCACAATTTTATCATCTCTTCTCTATTTTATTACAATATGTCAATACTCACTATTATCATTTAACTACTTTTATATTCTTTTTCAATGAGGCTTTAGGAATTAAAAATACAATTAAAAGGGTAAATGAAATAAATAAATATTAAAGGGAAAAATATTAAGAAAAGAAAAAAGAAATGGAATGATTATGGTTAGAGGAAAAGAAGAGAAAAATTAATGGATAATTTTAAAGAATGGAGCAGTTGCATTTAAAAGCAAATAAATGAACAGAAATATCTTTGAAAAAGTAGCCAGAATAAAGTAAGATGCATATCTGTTCAAAGATGATTAATGAAGATGATAATGTGTATTTGTAATATATTTCATAAATAAATGTATATATAATAAATTTACTTGTGCAACTCTATAAACTGAATTAAGTTTTAATGAAATTATCTAATAATATATTCAAATAGATTTATTAAAATCATTTTTGATTTAATAATTTAAAAATTCTATTACAGCAAAGTAAAAAATTCAATTTTCCTTTTTTATCATCAATTATGTATAAATATCATTCTAAAACATTCTTTTGTTTTTGTTAATAAAGAAGAGAAAATTTAATTAAAACAGTGACATTTATTCATTTATTATTTAAATAATAATTTTAAACATTTAAATGATGTTCCTTCTTATTCATATTTGAAAACATTTTTAAATTAAAAGAAAAATATATCTATTGCTATTATTTTTTGCATGAATACAAAAATAAGGAAATAAATCTTTTAATAGAATATGATATATTTTAAAAAAAATTAATGAAAGTAATCAAAACACAAAATACATAAAAAATTAATTAAAACAATCATCATACATAAAATTTCTTGCAATTTCATTGGTTAATCTTTATTAGCTGTTAATATAATTACCAACACAATAACTTTTATAATCATATACTGAATAATAATATAAATAAAATGTTTTAAAGTTATACAAATACTTTACTATTTTGTTGAATGGTATCTCAATTAGAATTCAATTTTTCTTTTTCTAACTTTTCTGAATGTGCCATCTCTAATTCATACATTTTTATATATGTTCCACTTAAACATATATGGTTATTAAAAATAAATTACATCATCATAACATAATGTTCAAATAATCTAATAGAATACTATTGAAACAGGCAAAACTCTCCATATAAGTGCCACTTAGTGCAAGCCAGAACAATCAATGGATGCTAGAAGGCTTTGGGTTGCAGTGAGTGGCACTACTGTTTGGAGAGTTTTGCCTGTTTTAATAGCAGTTATGAGCAAGCGTAAGAAATGGTGATGATGTGATGTTTAGTGGAGAATATTATTGACAAGAAAACACTACAATTAGGCAATAAATAAAATCCAATTACTATTTAGGTGTAAGATCTTCAAATAGATTGCAATTGAAAATATTTATTAAAATAGATTGAAATTGAATCCATTGAGAAATTTAAATAAACTCCATTACAATGGCAAAAATTTTCTATTAATTTGTCCATAAACATGAAAGTAGTAGCAAGATAATTAAGTAATAAGTATGCATTTAAGTGTAACCATGTGTTAAAGGTTGAGAAGCAATATACACTACTGGCATGGATGATGATGATCAAGCTTGGTTTGCAGCAGAAAATATTCATGGGTTAACTAACCAACTGGGTTCAAAAGTATCACAATTTAGATTTTCTTCCAATCCCAGAATATAAGCAATGAATGAAATCAGTAAACTCTAAGTTAAAATGAATCCAGTTATTAGTCATAAAAGTCTGACCACATAACAACTTCTTAATTAACATCCTAGTTTTAGCAGTGAAAAAAATGTTGCACTGATATTATTGCTAGTATAGTTAATCGCAGGGATTCTACCAAGTTACTAATCCCAGAAGTGAACAAGTAGTTTATTAAAATTTGTACTAAACATGCATTAAATACAGGAGAGCACACATTTATATAGATAATTTAAATGTAATGATTTATATCTGAAAGATCTCAACTGCTATAGTGATACAAATCAATCTAGGCAAGATTACTGATTGCACTGGCTAAAATGTTTTCCATATTTGTGCAGGAATGTGTAATAAATCAACACAAGATCAATTATGGATCTAGCCAACTATACTAATTATTACCCAATTTATATATTTTAGTGAGCCAATGACTAATTGGTAGGGTTCTCAATATAAAATTCTCCTAGTAGCATTTGGAACATAGCATGGTGGCCATTACTGATTACATTTAATGTTTTCTTTTACAGGTTCTATCCTTGACTGCGCCAAATTGGTTTACTTAACCCATTGAGGTTAAACAATAATTTATCTCCAACTAACTGGCACCTAAACAAATTAATGTTCGCTCTACCTTATAATTAATTAGTACTACTAGCAGATAGTTCTTTGCATAATCTGCAAGTTAATAATTCTGTATACCTTTTATAATCCATCACGCGAGCATGTTAGTTGTTAGCAACAACGATTATTATTGTTGTTGTTCTAAGCAAATAATTATTTCTCAGCGATGTATCCATTGTTCTGGGTAGTATCACAGGTCAGGTTTTAATTAATACATCACAAAAGATGAAGAAACAATGTTTATATTAAATTGCAGAACTGGAGATTGCTAAAGTATATTATACCTATGCAAACTATTTAATATTTGCCTTTGGGAAGAAAATATTATGGTTATCTTGCTTTGTAGGTCTTATGTTTAAAAGGGGAATATTTAGACTTTATATATTTTAAGTATGTATTTAATACTATATGCTATATATTGTTTTGTGGAATTGTTTAAAATAGAAAGCAAAAGGGTTTTCTTCCAAAAAAAAAAAGAGATTTAATCAAAGTTAGTTGCATTTAATGCAGCTTCAAGTAAAAGAAGAAAAATATTTTCTCTGTATTATATATGTATGCTATATTAACTTAATAAAGAACTTTTTTAATACATGTTAACTAAATGTTATTTTACCAGAAATTGTCAGTTTAAAAAAATATACAATAAAAATAATAATGGCAGAGGCATAATATTCATTGTAAATGTAATGTATCTGTGCATAAATCATCCAAGTGTTAAATAATTAGAGTAAATAATTATAATAACTTTAGGTTATTGATGTAATGGTACCATCCAGTTTATTTGTCTGCAGCCAACCTTATGTTTGATTGCTGAGAATTGGTTTTGTGTAGTTGAACTTATATGCAATTGTTCTTCACTGTCAAATAGTTAATTATATCTGTATCTATACAGGAGGCTTTATTCCTATATTGTTTTACTAAATTAGAGATTGGACTCAAAATGAATCATTCCTGCAGAAGCAGTAGTTTTATTAAATTGGGATTAGGGTCTAAAAATAACAATTCTTATAGTTAGTATTGTAGAAAAGTGTATAGATTACACATTCCATATTCTGTATACACATATGTCTATACTAGAAAACTTGTCTTATATTTGGAGGTTTATCTGTATATAGAGTTATTTTAAGTTTATAAAAGTCTTGGTTCACTGTATGATAAATATATTCATTTCTTTATAACTATTAATATTTTAGTGTAATTGGGGAGATTACTATTAAATTTAGAAAAGGAAACCATAGACATTTTATAAGTAATTATTGTTTTCCTGCATGCATAGAAAATAAGCCAATAGTATGTAGGAGATTGGCTAAAATGCTTTGTTAAAAGTAAGTTATATGTCAACTGATAATTATATTCATAATTAAATTATTGTTGTATGATGTGTTAGTCTCATTAAATGTAATATTGTATGGTCTATATTCATTCAATGTGAATAACTATAACTTGTGTTTTTCATAATCTAGCCAGGTATTGGAAATAGGGGCTGTGGGGGGGGGGGTCATTATTATCCTGCTAAATAAAAGATTGTTAAAATATATGTCAGTCTATTTTGTGATATTTAAAGTCAGATAAAGCCCATATAAATTATATATTAAAAATGTAATGACTATTACACAACATATGTAACAATATCTTAAACATGACACTTCATTATTTTATTTATCACGCTAGTTGTAATGTTAAAAATTTATATTTATAAATCATAATAAATCATAAATCCTATTAATATTGCAGTGAAGATCTTAATTTTCATTACTATGTAGATTAGCCACAGTGATATTAATAATCATTTACTTTAGATTTTGGTTTAATTTAATCTTAGAAAGGTTAATCATAAATTTCAATAAGAACAAAAAATTAACCAAGGAAATAGAAAGTTGAATAACTGTCATATAAGAGCTTTGTAAACTACCTGCAATTCCTATACAAATGAACTTGAGGTAACTGTTTATACTAAGAAAAGATAGAGGATTTCTATGACTTCTTCAAGATTTTGTTTTCAATTGTTTAACATAGATACTGAAAAACGATTAGGGTATCAGTGAGTTTGTAATATCTCTCTGTTTACTTAAAAATAATCAATATGCATAAATAGTTCTTCAAATTGTTTGCTATATCTTAGAGTAATATCTTAGTTAAAAGACAGATAAGCAAATTTGAATCAACTTTTGCTAATTTAGTAAGATCAAACACTATATTAAAATTCAATTAATGTTTAAATGTTTTTTAACACCTGTTGTGAAAATCTTATTGTATTTATAAAGCTGAAAATACAGATATTATTTAGTGTTTAGTTATAGATTCAGTAAATTGTGAATAAAAAGTTAATATTGGCCTAGACATAGGTAATATAAAGAAATTGCTAGTTTTAAGAGATTTTAATAAACAGTTCTCATAAAAATAAAATTGTAAAAAGCAAATGTCAAAACTATCAATTAAAAGCATATGTAGAACACAAATACTGAATGATAAAGAAATGCATGATAAATCAGTGTTAGATTTAATATTACTTTTAGAAAAAAAGTCACATGTAGTTTCATTTATGAATATAAATGTACTGAACAGAATATTAGTGCTATCTCAACAAGTTTTACATCAAGGTAAGTTAATAGGGCATAATCATCATAATTAAAGTCTCTTTCAGAAATAACATGGGTTTTTTTAGATTTTGCAGTAATTTTCATTATGAATTATAAATTATTGAGTAATCTTGTTTTCTAACTAGAGAATAAACATTACAAAATAATGAAGAGAAAAATAATGGATAAAAGTATTTTCAGACAAGTGAATAATTAGAAATATTTAAGAGTAGCCAAATTAATAAGAAGCTATATGCTTGGTATATGCTTGGCATCACCAGGTAGTTATTATTTTTGAAGTACAATATGTAATTGAGAATAGTATGTAATCAAAAAATCCAATTTTCAAAAATAATTGGTGTAGTTTCTAGATGAAATCATAGTCCCAATGAATATAAATATGTGAAAGACATTAACAATATATAAAATAAAATATTTTAATTATATCATTTGTTTACAGCTATTTGAATGCTTATTAATGAATTTAGCAATTTTGGAGTGTATATAAAAAACTATTAATCCTGACTATTAGTTAATATTCTTTATTGACTATCACTAGAAAAATCAAATGAATATTTATCTATTATTCAAGAGTTTATATGTGTTCAAAATCCATGTGCTGATTTAGTTGTCTCAAAATGCTAAACACATATACTATTCTGCTACAATCAACATGCTGTATTATATAAGCATATATCATATATTTTTATTATTATTTTTTTCCATATGTCATAGCATCGGCCGGGAAACGAACCTGCGACAACCATCTGCAAGCAACTGCTTGCTTACAAGGCAGCAGTGTTGGTAGTCGAAAGGTCAACACAGTCACCTTGCAAGCAAGCAGTTGCTTGCAGACAGTTGTCACAGATTCGCTTCCCGGCCGATGCTATGACATATGGAAAAAAATAATAATAATATATCATATATTTTTTGCAAGGAATTTGACTAGCTTTTGTTTTCTAGACTACAATGATTGTAATATAATTTTGTTTAAATGTGCTAAACTTTAGAAGTACTATAAAAATATCATCGATAATTTGAATATTTTCTAGTACCTCACATAAATCACTGATTTATATCTGATTGATATCTCACTGACTGACTATAATTAAGTATTTATGTTCATAGCTTCTATATTGGTTGGAGTTTTTGTTACATATTTTAACAATGATTAGCTATATCTGACATCAAATTTGATACATTTCAACTTCACATGAAATTATACAATTTATTGTAATAAAACAATAGTAAAATGGGTTTCACCTACATATCATTATGGATATCATAAACTGTTAATTTATAAGATAAAGTGAAATTTTATTTTCAGAATGGTCTGTTTAATTTTTAATAGTATATTCTAAACATTAGAAAATATTATATATTGGGTATATAAAATTTATGAATTATTTTCCCCAATTATCAGATTGTCCATGCAGTAATGCCACTCAGTGCAAACCAGAATAATCAATGGATTCCAGAAGGATTGTGCATAAAATCCCAATCTAGTGCCTACTCATCCAATATCCCCAGACTAATTTCTAGCTTATGGCTTTCATCAGTGAGGTGCCTTGGATCTGAAAGTATTGTACTTAGATCTTAGGATCTAATTCAATCCTCCAGTAGCCATCTTTTATCTCTACTTAACTACAAAACTGAGTCTAAAATTGAAAACACAATAACACTTTCAATCCAAGCTCATTAGCATATGTAGTCAGGTAGGTTTGAATTCAGTTCACTACCCATACATTTGGTGCCTTTGGTTCTATAATAAATATAGTCACCACTATCCTATTAGGCAGGATTGGTATTAATCCACCAAACATCGCATGATCACCATTTCTTATGCTTGCTCATAACTGTTATTAAAACAGGCAAAACTCTCCATACAGTAGAGCCACTCAGTGCAAACCAGAATAATAACAGTTATGAGAAAGCATAAGAAATGGTGATCACATGATATTTACTGGTTTAATACCAATCCTGCTTAAGAGGATAGTAATGGCTATAATTATTATGGAACCAAATACACCAAAATGTATGGGTGCTGAACTGAGTTCAGTCCTATATGATTATATAAACTAATGAGTTTGGATTGAAAATATTATTGTGTTTTAAATTTTAGTCTCATAGTTTTGTAGTTAAGTAGAGATAAAAGGTGGCTTCTGGAGGGTTGCATTAAATCCTAAAATCTAGGTGCAGTGCTCTCAGATCCAAGCTTTCTCATTGATGAATTCCACAAGCCAGAAACTAGTCTGGGGATATTGGATGAGTAGACACTAGATAGGTATTTATGCATAAGACTTCTGGCATCCATTGATTATTCTGGCTTGCACTGAGTGCCACTATTGTATGGAGAGTTTTTCCTGTTTTAATAATAGTTATGAGCAAGCATAAGAAATGGTGATCATGTGATGTTTAGTTATACAATGTATGCTATGCTTAACTATCAAAGTCTTTTAAAGTAGTAATTAATATATCCTCAGCTCTATGTATGCATACTGTTTTCAGGATTGCATTCTTAGCTAATCTTTTCTAATGCTTATTATGTAATATACACTTCAGTATTGGAAGATAAGCATTGTCTGAAATTATTAAAAGATTTCTTCACACTAATATGAAAAATTATTAAACATTGATACTTCCTAAATTCATTTTGAGATTATAAATGCTAAAGACTATGTGATATCTTTAGGGAACATGACTAATTGTTCTATTATGTTATGAATATCTGGTATTTAGTGATCTATTAGAATCAAATCCACAGCATTTAGATCAAAAAATTATTCAGACTTCACAAATAATTCTAAAAAGTTGCCATAAAATTTCCATTTTTTGTATTAAGTTTGTTATTGACTATAATTCAGAGTAAATGCATTTCAGCCAGCAGAAGGAAGGGGAAAGGGAATAATGATATTGGGAATTAGAAAAATAATTAGGCCATAGCTTATTCTTCAATTATATCTTTGTTTTAAAATACACTCTTTGGTTAATTATACTACTACTAGATTCCTCCAAAAATATTTTAATATTTGTTTTTTTTTGTCTTACTTTCTGATGATATTTTTTAAAAACAATACTAATAGCCAGATAACTGAAGCCAAACTGAATTCCAAAAATATGTATAAATCTACAAGAGCTCTGGTGACATAGATAGATGACAAAAAATGTTTGCTGGATTGATATGAAAGAAAAAAAGCTGTGAATCTAAGAAAGTGAGACCTTCATATTCCTGCAAATTTATAATGCTTCACATGATCACCATTTTTTTAGACTTGCTCATAACTGGTATTTGCTTTTGAATAACATATTAAACTAATCAGTATATCAATAATAACATTTACATTTACTTTGCTTAGTTAAAACAGACTTGGGATTTGTTTTTGGCTAATTACAATGGTAAATTTAATGTTAATTTTATGAACTAGATCAAATCAATAATTATTATAATTAACAAAATAGCTAAATAATAATGTTCTTAATTGATTCTAATATTTGTCACAAAACATTTTATGATTCCAAAATGTGGATAAATATTGAAGTTTTTTGTTTAAAAAAAAAAGTCGTTCTCCAGTCTTAAAATAGTACGTTTTCCACAAATCTGCATTTAAATTAATTCTATACACATCCTCTATTGTAATTTTTTTTTTCTAAACTATTTTTGTTATATATAGTGACATTACAATATAAATATTAAATTAACCATAACTTTAACCATAATTCTTAATACTAATTTTAACTCTAACTTTATATGTACTTTTTAATTTTTATTTGCAGAAGTTTAAAAAAAACATAAAAAGATCAATAATACTGCTCACCATACATACGCCTTGCTACTTTGGCACTCAAAATCTGCCTTCTAATAATCCACAAGCAAATACTACTCGGAGGCATTTTTTCGATGATAAAAGTTGCTTTTTCAAAAACTACAGATTGGACTAATCATCAATCAAAAATAGAAAATAATAAAATTGTTGGGCTTACCTATCATTTTGCTGTGGAAGCATCTTTTATCAAGGTGATCCAATGAAGATTTTATTATAAAAGAAAATACTCCAGATTTTATCTTATGTAAATGTAGTTCATATTTTATTTGATTTATTGTTTTTAAATATTTGTACTTCACAGGTAACGTTTTATATTGAACTACCAAACAAAGCAAATGAAGCTTTATCATATATGCAGAAGACTTCCATGTTTAATTCTTCTGAGGATTTTGTGTTTTAAAATCGATGCTTTAAAATAAAATAAAATTAAATAATTTGATGCGTTTATGCACTGTATAAAAAATAAAATAATTAGTATTCTTTATATGTCAAAGGATAAATAATAATAAAAAAGCAATTTAATTATTTTAATTAAAACAAAATTAAAAAAGATATTTTTATTAATTTCTTTTTAAAATAAAGAAATTTTTTTATGTATAAATATTTATAGTTTAAAAAAATAGCAAGAAAATAAATTATTAAAACCGTTTTATAAATAATAATATAAAATGACCTCTACATGATTATTATCATAAATGCAAATTACAATTAATTAAAACATATAAATAAAATACACAATAACAATGAACAAAAGTACTTAAAAACAGTATACATAGATATTCTCATTTTCACTAATTGTCAATTCACTGCAAGATAAAGGTCTTTCTATGTTTAATCTTGTTTTCCTCAGTTTATCTCTTCCCACCACTCTACAAATTTCCTTATCTTATCTTTGGATCCCACATGCAGTCTTTCTTCTTTTTTTTTTTGGTTTCAATTATTTATATATTGTAACTAAATAAAAAAGAGTGACAAGTATTTATACAGAGTTATTATTTACTGATTGATACAAATCACAGACATCGATGCAGCATGAGGCAAAGGGTGCATTTTATTGCATTCAAACTATATTTAATTTAAATAAATATTTATTATATATATTTAATGATTGAATATGAATTTATCCAAAAGAATATTATTATAAAATAATTATTAAATATATCTTACGTATTGTGTAAATATTCTTTAAGTATATAAAATATTTTATATAAATATTATTACATGCATTTTCTTAATATATGTGCATGCTTAATGTATATGATTATGCATTTCATTTGGGTGTCATTGCTAATTGAAATATTCTATTTTCATTAAATTCCCACTTCAGTTAATATCTAAAATAGAACAGATCTCATGGTTCAAAATATGTATGTATGGAGGCAAATATGTAATAAATATAAAATTATTCAAAACAAAACAACACTCTCCATATAGTAGTGCCATCTTGTGCTAACAAGAGCAATCAATGGATGCCAGAAGGCTTGTGCATAAAATCCCTATCTAATGCCTACTCATCCAATATCCCCAGACTAGTTTCTGGCTTGTGGCCTTCATCAGTGAGGAGCCTTGGATCTGAGAGCATGTGCACCTAGATCTTAGGATCTAATGCAACCCTCCAGCACCCACCTTTTAACTCTATTTAACTACAAAACTATGAGAATGAAATTGAAAACACTATTAATATTTTCAATCCAAGCTCAATAGCTTATATAGTCATATGGGTCTGAACTCAATTCAGTACCCATACATTTTGGTGTCTTTGGCTCTTTAACAACCATAGCCACCACTATCCTATTAGGCAGGATTGGTGTTAAACCACTAAACATCACATGATCACTATCTCATACTAGCACAATAATTGTTATTAAACAATTCAAAACAAAACAACACTCTCCATATAGTAGTGCCATCTTGTGCTAACAAGAGCAATCAATGGATGCCAGAAGGCTTGTGCATAAAATCCCTATCTAATGCCTACTCATCCAATATCCCCAGACTAGTTTCTGGCTTGTGGCCTTCATCAGTGAGGAGCCTTGGATCTGAGAGCACTGCACCTAGATCTTAGGATCTAATGCAACCCTCCAGCACCCACCTTTTAACTCTATTTAACTACAAAACTATGAGAATGAAATTGAAAACACTATTAATATTTTCAATCCAAGCTCAATAGCTTATATAGTCATATGGGTCTGAACTCAATTCAGTACCCATACATTTTGGTGTCTTTGGCTCTTTAACAACCATAGCCACCACTATCCTATTAGGCAGGATTGTATGGGTACTGAATTGAGTTCAGACCCATATGACTATATAAGCTATTGAGCTTGGATTGAAAATATTAATAGTGTTTTCAATTTCATTCTCATAGTTTTGTAGTTAAATAGAGTTAAAAGGTGGGTGCTGGAGGGTTGCATTAGATCCTAAGATCTAGGTGCAGTGCTCTCAGATCCAAGGCTCCTCACTGATGAAGGCCACAAGCCAGAAACTAGTCTGGGGATATTGGATGAGTAGGCATTAGATAGGGATTTTATGCACAAGCCTTCTGGCATCCATTGATTGCTCTTGTTAGCACAAGATGGCACTACTATATGGAGAGTGTTGTTTTGTTTTGAATTGTTTAATAACAATTATTGTGCTAGTATGAGATAGTGATCATGTGATGTTTAGTGGTTTAAATATAAAATTAACTAAATAAAAAAAAATGAAATCAAAACTAATAAATAAAAATTTAATTTATTAAATAAAGGATGAATTATGTTTATTATAAATAAGAATTATATAAAAAATAATTAAATATTATTTTTCTCTTTCTCTAAAGAAATTAATAGCTACAACCAAGCATACTTTTTGTGCATAATGTATGACATAAGTATGGACTAACATTAATAAAATCTAATTAAGTATAATAAAGTCAGATTGTTTTGTTATAAGCATGTAATTCACTTTAGTTTGGCTATATGTGGAATTAATTTTAACATAAATCATTAAATATGTTTTAAAAAGATTGTTTGATTGTTGGTACTAATATAATTAACAGATGATCATGTAAATTCGTAATAAAGTATATATGTAAACAATTAACTCACTAACTGATTTAAAGAACGTTAATGTAATGGCAGCAATTCTTTGCTTATAATCCATTATTTTTACAAGTGGATTTACAAAAAGTTCTAAGTACATTTATTTACAACAATGAAATATATACCATGAAGAAACTTCTTAAAATAATAGGCACATATTTAAAGATCATATATTTTATATTTATAAACTTTTGTAATATAAATGAATCCTTTTTTAAACCTTTAAAACATGCTATTCCATATAATAAATATTAATTCAAAATTAATAAATAAATTAATAGCTAAATATATTTAAAATTAACACAGTCAAATTTATTAAGTTATCATTCATGCACACATTTATTAAAATGTGTACACCAATGTGAGTACATGTTAAAACATATGTTTAAAACTATCATAATACTAATTTTATACTAAATATAACTGGTTTAAATTAAGACCATCATTTGAAAACCTAGAAGACAACTAAAAATAATATTTTTTTTAATATCAAAATATTAAAAACATTTGAATATATATATACAAATTGAATAATAAATAATTTTTAAGAAAGAATAAACAAAAAAGTAAAGTCTTTTTTTTTTATTATAGTTCTATTTGTGATCATACAATTTGTAAATTTTTATCAAAGTAAAGATACATTATACATATTTATTCTAATTAGTCCAATTAAGAAAAATAATTTTAAAGCATTGTAAACAATTATTATTGTTCAAACAGTTATTATCATTATTCAAGACAACTCTTTTAAAATTGAAATGTTCATAAACAAACTAATTAAAAAGTTTCCTTTTAAAATATTAACGGCGACTTGCAATTTGTTTTCTATTAGTAAAAGTTTGAGTTCCTGTTGACAATTGATTTTATAGATTTCTAAAGCATGTCCATATTTCTTTAAATAATAATTTATCAAGATGTTTATTGATAAGTAAATAGTTTAGTTTGTGAAATCATCCATGACCCTTTTGACAAAAATTAACTTTTACTTCACCATCTTTTGTCTTAAAACTAAATATCCATTAAATAAAAGAAATTAATGAAAAGAATAATGTCAGTTTTAAGAATTTTTGATACCGTATAGCAGTATATCTAAACAATGATAAACAAATAACCATGGAAACCATTAATTGCTACTTTTAACCATAATTTATTGTTCTAGAATGATTTTTAAATGTCTTTGAGCGTATTCCAGTTGTTCTAAAATAATTCTTAATAGTAATTATTTAAAATACATAAAAAAAAAAATTATAAATAAATTATATCATTTTGCAAATAAATGACGTAATACATTAAAATAATACTTTTTTCTCTCTCTCTTCATCCCACTACCAAGTACTGTTGTTGTTATACTATTTTGAAAAACAAAACAAAATCTATTTAGAAAATAAAGTTTAAACTTTTAAAGAAAGTAAAGCAAACATTTTGTACGCACATTTTTTTGTCATTATTGTTGAATTTATTATTTCTAATTTCAATCTTTAAAATCTAATTATACATGTTAATATAGAATTAATTGTTTACAAAACATTTTCTCATACATACATGTATATTTATGACAAAGAAATAGATTTTCATAAGAAAAATAATATTTTTAGATTTCATTGTGGCATGAAAAATATTGCTACATTGTAATAGTACATATTAGAAAAGTTCCTCTTATTTAATACCCTACAGATTGTGATATCAGTTACTGTAACGATACATACTGGGAAGCTGACTCTCCAAATTACCATGATGATACATCGAAGGAAAAGACAGGAAACAGTTATTAAATGTGTCTCCTACATTCAATGTTAAACTATTTAATAGTGAGCATGAGAAAAGTTCAAATATTGTGACTTTTTATATTTCGAAATACTATCTATATTCATACATATATTCATAAGTCCAAAGGTTTTAAAGAATATATTCTGAATTAAAAAGACATTTTATTAACTTCCCAAATATGTTTAAATTAATCATATGTTTTTTTAATCTCAAAGGTATATGTTGTGCTAACTTCAAAAGTATAATATGCAGGGCCAAATCAGAGGGGGTCCAGGAGGGGCAGCTGCCCCTGGCCTCATGATATTAGGAGCCTCAATTTCTTAAATAAAATAACAAAATGATGCCATAGCTCATAGAATGGTTTTAATTTTACCATTAAATTACCCAAAAAATTATTCGAGAAAAACTTTCCAAGGAGGTATACCATGGGTCAAAAATGTAAGCCAGTTTAGGAATGAGATGAAAATTTGACAACTTTATGATGAAACAACTATAGCACTCAGTGATCGCAGAACTAATAGTCTCAGCCTCCTGTCGGTCTGATCTTCTCGAATCCAATAAGAAGTCCAGATAAGGTATTTTAAGTGCAGCTAAATTCCATTTAAGATTTTTTTTTTTAATTTTACATAAATAATCTATTGTTCTTGTTTTAATAGAATGGAAATCAACTTAAAATGTCCATGCATAGTTTATTCTTATAGATGTATACAGTTGTTCCCTGTGGATTTCTTCTAGTAGTGGTAGATTTTATTATTTTCATAGATAGAATGATTTTATTTTCTTAAAGATTTTTTATGTAATAATTATTAAAATGACTAGAATTTTTACTCAATATGAATAGAATCTTGGTGAATATATTGGCAGTATTTTGAAAAAGGATTAAACAATATCCTCTACTACTCTATTAGTTTCTAAATAGGTATTCTATTAATTTAGGCATTTAATAAATTTGATTTTATAAGTAAATAAAATGTCCAAATCTTCTGAAGGTTATCTTAGAAGTAAAATTTTATTTTTAGCTAGAAAACTTTTTTTAGAATATCTGCACTTATGTGAGCATTGTTTTGAGCTTTTTGGAATTGCTTGTGTGTGATGGGATATTTTCTTATCTTCATTCATGGAAGCTTGCACACACACTGTTTAACAACTATTTAGAACTACCAGGCTTTAGATAAATATTTATTTTGATATTTTTTAAAAAAAATCTCAAATAATTTTTATATAAAATTTATCAACATTGATTATAATAAAATGATTCCTATTTGTCACAGATATATTTATTCATCTACATATATGTGTAAATAAATAATGTATTTAAGATAACTATTATGAATATTTTAATTCATGATCATGATTCTTTTGATATTTTATTATTTATTTGACTAATTTATTTATTCTTAAACATAAAACGATCTAAAATTATTTATTAACTTTTAAATTGGGGAAAATTTTTTAAATAATTTTTTTTTTCAAAGCGGAGATGATTTGAAATTAACTTCCGTGGGGTGGGCATATATAGAAAGAAAAATAGAGTAAATATTGTTTCCCCCTTTTTTTTTTTTAATTGGTGTCCCAGTATTTTGGATTTGATTGGGTATTAATAATAAAAAGGCGCTGAGAGACTTGCACTCTCTCGTAAGTTATTAACTTTTAATAAACATGAAAGTTTCAAAACGAAATGAACTTATGCAGGAATTAAAATAGTTACATTAAAAATATTATGTATTGTCATATTTTGTACTGATGTGACTAGCACAGCTGCATTTAGAGTTTTAATTTGTTAAGAACATCAGTGATATTCATTTAATCTTTTAACTATATATTTCACTTCCAATCTCACATTATTACTTCCACATACATTAATCCATAATTTGCTCTGTTATCTGAAGTCCCTATAAACACTGATAAAGCATATTTGTTTAACTCATTTTTTCCCCAAATATATACATATATTTTCTTTTAATATTAAGTGATTTTTATCAAAAATTCTTCATCTGTATTTCATTTTATAATTAATTAACTTTATTCATTATGTTTCCATCTATATTAAAAGTATACCCAAAATACTTATATTTGTTTAACTTTTTTACTTTATTATTATCAATTATTATTTTATACATTTTTGAAAAGTCATTGAATATTATTTTAGTACTTTTTAACGTTTATCACTAGTTTTATTTTTCTGCATTAATCTGATATATTTTGCAATCTTTTCTGAAAATCCAAAATATTACTTATAAAAACATCTGTATTATCTTTGAAATGCAGAAGTGTTAAATATTTGTGATTTATTTGTATTGTCTTAACATGCTGTTGTAATCTAAAATATATTCTTTGTAAAAGTGCTGTAAAAGTTTAGAAGTAACCTGTTCATATTGATTACCCGTATCAATATTAACTTTTACAGAGTATACATGCAATCTATTCATTGCTATGGCAATTTGAAAAATATACCTAGATATATATATAATAATGAAATATGTTACAATAATATGCAAAATATAAATTTGACAATTATTTTATGAAACATTTATTTTTTAATCTTTCAAATTTTTTGAACAGTCTTACAGAGACAATTGTAATCATTCTCATGCTCTTTATTTTTAAGAAATAAATTTGTACTTTTCAATAAAAATTTGTGTTTTTATAATATGCAATAAAATCATAACTTCAAAACACAAAAGTCCTCTTAAAAATAAAATTGTAACTTTCTGAATAAATAACAATAAACAAGTGAAATAAATAATAAGAACAAAATGTTTTGTTTTAACCTTTAGGCAAAAAATGTTTTCTTTTTTCATAAAGAATAAATAATTGTGTATCAATTTTTTATTTCATAAAGAATACTTTCAAGATTACCATTCTATATATGCAGTTTTATCAATATGCAAAGAAACATGGCCAATGGTACTGCATTATGTATATTAAGCAATTACAGATATCAACTGGTTTTAATGCTAAATAATTTTTGACTAAATTCTTCAATTAAAACTAAAGTAATGAAAAAATAAATGACCCATTCCAGATTTATTTATTAAAAATGAAACTTTTTGTGAAAATGACAGTTAAAATTTCTAATTTAAAAATAAAGCAAATAAATATTTTTTTCTTGAATTATAAAGTCTAAAAACAAATAATTTATTTATAACTGATTTTATTTTGAAATTTAAAAAAAAGTAAACCAGAAAAATCTTTCTAAATTGGAAAACAAAAGAACTTGCTAGAATATTTTTAAAGGCATTTATAATTGATTAAGAGGGAACCTAATGAAAAAGAAAAAAAAACCTTTAATGGCCTGTCAAACAGTAATATATATTATTTAAAGAAAACTTTTACTTACCATAAAATAATAAGATGCTAATTAATAGCTTTAATTCAGATTATCTATATTTTTTATATACACACATACTTGTCTATTTATGTATTATATCAAAATAACTTATTAAATTTTATTATTAATTTATCAGATTTTTGATATGTATTTTTTATATTCAGACACGTATGTATGTGTGCTGATATATTCATGTTTTATGTAAACCTATTGCCATATTGGTAAATCACAATGTGAGAGCTTATTTTTTGTATTAATCAAAATCAGAATACCAAATTTATATTTATAGCATATTCGGCAGACCTTAACTTTATGTTAATTGTTAATAATAAATTCATGTTTCATTGTTAAAATTGTTTCAGTGAATTTACTCAATTCTAAATAGTTTTAGAATTTTATATGTTTGTATTATATTTCTTGCTCATAGTACATTATAGAGCTTTTGCTCAAATTATGTACAATGATTTGTCATATAAAGAGAATTTATATTTAGTGTTTGAGGAAATCCAGTTGAAGATGATTTCATTACTTCTTTAATGATGAATGGTGTAAAGGAATATCCTTTAATGTTTATGCACTATATTTCATTTTAATTATTTATTTAGAAATTAAGTTTATTGCTAGATAGTATATTAACAGTACTTAGTGATCAGATCACTGATGACTAACAGAATGATTTAGCATCCCAGCATTATTTTTTCAATTTTTATATTCTTATGTATTAACACTTAAGTGTATGCATCCAAATTATTTAAATAATCTGCCCCAAGGTGACATGGGCAAACTAATTACATTGTCTATAGTAGATCCATTTCAAATCCAGTCACAAGATTGACTGCTGATTTTTATTGTTGATCATTTATATATGTATATTATATAAAATATTGTTAAATGGGTGTTACATTTCTCTTTTCTTTTTCCTCATGATGAAAGATATGAGATAGTTATTTGCCTCATGCCATACAACAACTTAGTAGAATGTGTGCACATGTATATATAAAACTGGAAAAAAGTAGAAATAAAAACAAAAATATTTTGTGCATATTTTATATACACAAGAATAACAGTTAATGATTAAATAATTTTAAAATAGAAAAAATTATTATAAATAGGTCTAATTAATATTTTACTAATTCTAATTTTTAAATTCAAACAAGCATGTATATTACTAGATATACTGGTAATTATAAAATTTCACTATCTATTTGGATTAAAGAAATTTTTTTTATATTAAAGCTTATATAACATATTTTGATAAAAATCCTACAAAGTTGTTTTGGAAGAATTAAGTTGAATTGGAAAAGTCATTAACTTTTTTCAATCAAAATAAAGAAATTTACTTTTAATTACTATTTTTTTCTCCCTGACTATAAATAGGTTGAAATTTTTTTTTATATTTTTGTAAATTATGATTACATGATGACTATGATGTTATAATAAAGGTCAAGGGACAATGTATCTAGTCACTGCTAATCACAATGGTATGTAGTTTATATCTCTCATACATTTGTGTATTAAACAGCATAAAGACTGAAGAGAGTTATCAAATTATACTTTTCCTAAAAATGACAATAAGCCAGTTCATAGTTTTAGAAGGCATCAGCTTACCAAAAGATTATCATACTATATACAGTTTTATCAATATGCAAAAAACACAGACAAAGATACTGCATTATTTATGTAAAGTAATTACAGATATCAGCTAGTTTTAAAGTTAAACAATTTTTGACTTAATTATTCAACTAAAACTACAGTAATGATAAGAAAATAATAAATGACCCTTTCCAGTTTTATTTATTAAAAGTGAAACTCTTTAGTGACAATGATAGTTAAAATCACTAATTTAAGAGGGAAACAAGTAAATAACTTTTGTTTGAATTATAAGTCTAAAAACAAAAGATTGATTTATAAATTATTTTATTTTCAAATTTAAAAAAGATAAACTCCAAAAATCTTTCTAGATTGGAAAACAAAAGAACTTTCTGGAATATTTTTAAAGATGTTTACAATTAATCAAGAGTAACCTAAAAAGAAGAAAACCTTTTGTGGACTGTCAAAAATAATATATATATATTAAAAAATACTTTTACTTACCATAAAAACTGAAACACAGGCTTGTTATATACCTGTGGCTATATATATGTAATATAGGGTATATGAGCACAGACTTTCACACCACCCACCTCTCTCCACTCTATCTAATAACACTGTTACACCTAAACACATATATGCTGAAAAGATAAATAATCACCAATATAAGTATTTCATGCTAAACCAGCAATCATCAGTTGGTCCAGACTATCATCTTTACACACATATATAGTATAAGTGCTCAGATATATATTAAGATAGACTATCCTCATAGTTTAATGGACAGGCTTCAATCCACTTCAAACTCCAACTCTTCAACTGTCCATCCAATTGAAAATCTGATGATGGAATGCTCAAAGGCCACCCTGAGGCTGAGATTATTGTCACACCCATGTTGACCTAAGGTCAATCTGAACCCCACATGTACAGGACATAATCCATTTAATACATATGCAAGGATGGGCAGACATCTCTATAATGTAATAACTGAAACACAGGCTTGTTATATACCTGTGGCTATATATATGTAATATAGGGTATATAAGCACAGACTTTCACACCACCCACCTCTCTCCACTCTATCTAATAACACTGATACACCTAAACACATATATGCTGAAAAGATAAATAATCACCAATATACGTATTTCATGCTAAACCAGCAATCATCAGTTGGTCCAGACTATCATCTTTACACACATATATAGTATAAGTGCTCAGATATATATTAAGATAGGTGTATCAGTGGTATTAGATAGAGTGGAGAGAGGTGGGTGGTGTGAAAGTCTGTGCTCATATACCCTATATTACATATGGATGGTTGAAGAGTTGGAGTGTGGAGTGGATTGAAGCCTGTCCATTAAACTATGAGGATAGTCTATCTTAATATATATCGGAGCACTTATACTATATATGTGTGTAAAGATGATATTCTGGACCAACTGATGATTGCTGGTTTAGCATGAAATACTTATATTGGTGATTATTTATCTTTTCAGCATATATGTGTTTAGGTGTATCAGTGTTATTAGATAGAGTGGAGAGAGGTGGGTGGTGTGAAAGTCTGTGCTCATATACCCTATATTACCATAAAAATAGGCTAATTAATAGATTTAGTTCAGATTATTTATATTTTGTTTATACACACATATATGTGCACTTATATATTATATTAAAATAAATTATTGAATTTTATTATTCATTTATTACAATTGTGATATTTAATTTCTTTTTACATACAGGCATGTCTGTGTGCTGGTATATATGTGTTTTATGTAAACCTATTGACATAATGGTAAATCACAATGTGATAACTTATTTATTTTTGTATTAATCAAAATCAGAATACCAAATTTACACTTATAGCATACTCAGTAAACTTTAATTTTATTTTGATTGTTATTAATAAATTGGTATTTCTTTGTTAAAGTTGATTTAGAGAATTTAGTCAATTCTAAATAGTTTTATATTATGAGTTTGTATTATATCTCTTGTATACAGTAACTGTTATAGAGCTTTTGCTCACTGAGCTGGATTCAGGCATAAAAGTCTGATATATAACAGGAGGTTATATTAATATTTATGGGCATCCAGTTGATGATGATTTCATTACTTTTCTAATTCTGGATAGTGCAAATGGGATATCATTTTAAATCCATGCATTACACTTTATTTTAATTATTTATTTAGAAATTAAGTTTATAGAGTGTCATTGCATTAATGTTACTATGTGGCCAGAGCATTGATGATGATCAACATGTTTTAGTATCTCAGAATTATTTTATTGTTATATTCTTATGGATTAGCACTTAAGTGTGTACATCTAAATTATTCTTTAAATAATTTCCCCAAGCTAGCAAAGACTAAATAATTAGCCTGGTCTATAGTTGGCCCATTTCAAATCCCATCACAAGATTGACTGTTGATTTTTATTATTGATCATTCATTACAAAGAATGATTATTCCATTTGTATAATTCTGATGAACTTATACATATAGTTAGTTCTGTATTAATCTGTCATGTCTCATGCTCATTAAATTATTTGTATATTTAAATTTGGATCTTTGATTTGGGTTTTATGATGATATGTTTGCCTTCAATCCAGGTTAACCCCAATGTCTGTACCATTACAATATATATATAATAAAACAAAATCTACAAAATTTGTAAAGATTATCGATTGTTATGATAATAAATTTTGGTTTAAAACAATATTACTTTGCTAAGCTAGGCTTTTGTCATGATATATCATTGTCAAAGCATGACTAAAGTGAATATTACCAAATACATTAGCATTTCCACATGCATATAAATATACATTAAAATAATCATGGATTATTATGGATTTGCATATTTGCATATGTAAATTAACTTAGCAATTGCCTATGTCATTAGATTAAATGACCAGTACTTGTTAAGGATAGTGCTATTGGCTCTTTTATTTAGGAAGTTCTTGGACTTAATTATGTGCCATGCTTCTTTTACTTTTCATTTTTTATTAATATTTTTAGGCAAATAATTGTAGCATCAGCAGGTTTAAAGGAATGACTAGATTCTTTTTCATAATCCACAGATACTGAGCTATAAGCATTATTGGATTTAGCACTGTTTTATAAATAAGCATGCTGAGTGATTTTCAATATGAAGTTTGCATGTGACTCTCCATAGTATCTGACATTGCCAAACTGACAATCCAGGATGTTTACTAATTGTGCTTTATAATCATCATTAATATTATCTTTCAAATCAGTAATGACTATTTAGTGATAAAGGTCATCTAAAACCAATAATAAAATTCTTTTGCATAATCAATATTATTTTTGAATGTATATTAGTGACTTATGGTATGTCAATCCCTGGTTTAAAATTAGAGGGTCTGTAAAATTTATGTCTATTATTAATTTTTTTATCTGCTTGTCAAGCATGACCCTAGAGTAACCAACATTAATTAAATCTTTTCTATAACACTATAAATTATTTTTTCTTGCTTCAAACTTACAAAGTTTTGAATTCGTAAACAAAAAATTTTAGAGACTACCATTTTATATTGAAATGGAGTTTTTGAGTATGGATGCAAATAATCCTTAGCACTAAAAGGTTTACAATCATGAAGTGATCAATAGCATAATTCTGTCTTGGCAATCTCAAATTTAGAAATTTGATTGATTTGTTATTGTGCTCCCTTTCCATTATTTATTTAGTTTCAGGAAATTGCTTCATCTTGTTAAACTTTCTTGAATTAGCTTGGGGGCGCGCGGCACAACAAAGACATCATCAACATATCTTGTGTATATCATATCTTTACTATTATCCAAAAAGGTTGAAAAACAACTTTTTCAATGAAAGCTGGTGGTAAACTACATATCACACTACTAAAACACAAGCCCATGAGCCAATTTATATTCATAGTAAAAGTTTCATCTTTAAATATAGCATACAAATTGTCATTGATCCACCACAAAACATCCATAATAAATTATTCTCTTTTATTCCTAATATATGATAATAAGTGACTAGTTTAATGTACATTTAAGTGCCAGCAGATGTGTAATATATTTGCTAATGTTTACTTTAGTCACGCTTTGACGAAGATATACCATATTGAAAGCCTAGCTTAGAAAAGTAATAAATATTTTTTATGCCAAAATTTATTACCATTGAAATAGTCAGATCTGTCTATTTTTCTGTTTCATCTACTATATACTATAGTAGTATTTATTTTGTATACCTATATCCAAATCCTTGTATATTATGCTAATATTATGCTAAAATCATGCTAATTTTAAATCTAAATATACTAGTTGTGTATGTGTGCATATATTTAGCATGCAGTATAAGAAATGTATGTATATGTGTAATGATCAGTAAATGCACACATCTATATTTCTAGTAGTTAAATAAATGGAAAATACTTTGTATGTGTAACAAAAAACTACATATATGCATGAAAGAATAATATTAATAGAATTGAAATATCAGAAATTTCTTTATCTAGAATATTTATTCTAAAATTAATATTTGAAATTATTATATTTCTGCATATATCACTAAATTATATAATTGAGTTACATATATAATAGAATGTTTTCCATCTTTAGATTTGTTTTTTTAAAAAGGATGATTTCATAAATTTAACCCCTGTATTCTGACCTATTTACAATTTTAAGAGTAAAAATAGATTTTATAACAAGTATGAATAAATTAACATGGTCAAGCAAAGGAACCCCCACCTGTAAAAAAATCAATAACAGCAAGGATTCTGAAATTTCCTAGAATGCAGTGAAGTAATTAGAAACGCAGATCTAAAATTACTAAGACAGGGATAGGGGAGTAAGCTAGTATATAAGTTTACTTCAGCCATCTTTGAAGACTTTAGCTTTCATTCAGAGTTATTCATTCTTTCAAAGTATTTTATAAATTTGTGATGATGATGATGAGCGAGAAAGGCAATTTCCTTGCTTTCTGGAACCATGATGGCTATGAGATGTGGAGAAAGGTGAACTAGAAGCCGATGCCATCTAAAGAAACCCTTAAGATGAAGCCAACTTGCCACAGCAGAGAAACGAAAGCAGTAACAGATCTCCCTTAATCTAAAGTTAACTTTTAAACAAACTTTGAAAATTCCTAAAAGCTAGCTAAATTTATTAATTATGGCCAAAATAATAGTGTATTCTAAACTTTTTAAGTTAAATGTAATTTTTATTTTCTTTATTTAAATCCCAAATCTTGCCTGATTTATTGATTTATTTCTGATTGATTTATTCTAATCTGACTTATTAAAACTGATTTAGTTGTAACTTGCTTTAATTGATTGATTCCTAATGATTTATCATAACTGATTTATTACGTATAATTCTAAATGATTTAATTAAATGATGATTAGGTTTCTAAATTATTTTACATAATTTAGCCTAGTAATAATTTTGCTTTATTAATAATTCTCATAAATGAGTTGAATCTATAGTAAACTGAATCAATCAATTTTAAGCTAATTTTGTTTCATTTCCCTTTTTAAACTAAGTAAACAAAGCCAAATTTCAGATTTCACTTATGTGAAATCTTATTTCTAAATTTATGTTTCTTTTAGTTAAATCTATGCCAATTTTATTATCTTCAATTATGTATTTGTTTATGCTATATTTGTTCAGAATGGAGTTTTACTCTTAGTTAAGTCATTAGTGAGAAGCGATTAGATATTCTCACACATATATGTAATTTCACATTTATTAATGCACAAACAAAACTCCCTTCTGAAATGAATAGAATAAGTCTTATTTAAGATATAATTAAAAGCTTACAAACATTTTAAGATAAGTTTGCTTTAAAAGTAATATTTAATTAATATTTAGCCAAAGTGATAAAATACAGCATAAAGCTAGAACTTAATATTGTAATTATCCAAAATATGCTGTAATCCTCCCTAGAACTATAAATGCCTATATAGATAGCTTAATAAATTAGATTTATAAGCTTTCCTTAATAGCATAATTATAAATGCTATATAATGAACTGATCTACAGTAGTTTCATGGAAAGAAACTATTGTTTAGCATTCTATTTTATTATACAATGATGTAGTCAGCAGGGCGAAGGTGTCCTTAGGAAATGTTTAGATGTACATACTTGTGGCTGTACATTATTCTGATGGGTGTATGTTTTAAGGGCTATCCTATTACTCTTATTTCAGACAACTATCATCTTCAGATGGATGTAGGTTAAGGGCCACCCCATTCTGCATCTTTAGAACTGGAGCATGAGAATCCAGCAGATTAAACTAGTTGTTCGATCACTCAGACTACATAGCAATGGGTATGGTGTTAAGGGAACTGGTACTAGGTATGAATCCTGTGAAAATGCACACATTCGAGATGCAGGGACTCAGATTGTATATATTCTATATGCCTTGGTATCTGAAGTCTGACTGCCAGTCATCAGTTAATCCTGCCAATTAATTGTATATTTCAGCTTGATCTGAAACAGAATCTAGTTTTATAGGCACATAAGCTATGTAGAAAATATATTGATTAATTCATGTTTAATAAAATATTCTTTATAAATGATAATAATCACTTCTGCTATTTCTAAAGCAAATCTAGATCCATAATTATAGCATAAACTATGCCTAGATCATCATGAGCAAATTAAACTAATTTTATAAAATAATAATAAGGCTCATGAAACCATAACTCAGTAGACTATAAATCTTCATCACCTGTGAGTATTACATATATATAGCAAGAAAAATAATTTAAACAATTTGTAACCAGAAAACTAAAATCGCCTGTGAGTGATATGAAATGCTATATATATATAATATATATATGTAAACCAAAACTACTTGTAATCCTTAAAACCATCACCTGCATGTGAATCAAAACTTAAATGTTAATAAGTTGTAATCCCTAAAATAATCACCTGACAGTGAGACAAGCTATATAATTCTATTATAATTTTATTAGTTCATTTATTAATTTTATTATTTAAATATTTGGCTTTCATTAAATTACTTTAAACTTTAACTTCTGTTTAGTGTTTCAATCATGCTCATAATTAATTATTGACTCATCATTAATTAGTTAACTATTAGTTATTAAGAATCACAATCCATATTTAGTAATTATGCTCACCCAACACCTATATATATATATATATAGCTATACTATTAAATATGCCAGTTTCCTATAGTCTCATGTTTTACCAATGTGCTACTGCCAGCATGCGATTAAGGAAAATACTGCTGAGACCTCATATATGTCATCTATAAGGTAGTAAATCTTTGAGCATTGGTAAAGGAACCTAGGTTAGATTGAACAAGGGGTCTCAGCAACCTCATTTCGATCAGCCTTGGAATGATTTACTAAAACTCTGGATTTTGTTGCAGGGATGTACAGATTTGACCATTACACCATAATAGTTGATAATTATCTACATACTCTTCTAGAATTTATATATATATAATCATATAATTGACCATTTTTATCATCTAGTTTTATTGTTAAATACTTTAGAAAAAATCAAACTTCATTTAAACTTTTCAAATACATTTGATTTGAATGGTTTAAATAAAGTTTACATTTTTCTAAAATATTTTCAATTGAAAGTAAATATTAAAATAGATATTACACATTTTCCTTTCAAACAATATATATATAATTATAAAAAAAATAATAAATTTAACGATAACAAACTATTATAAACAATCCTTAAATCTGCAGAAGTACTTTTGGTTAATTTCTTAAACCTGCCACAATTAACCGAAAGTACTTCTGTGGATTTAAGGATTGTTTATAATAGTTTGTTACCATTAAATTTATTATTTTTATTATAATTACAATTTTGTTTTAATCAACGGATATTTTATTTATATATATGTTGTATAAATTATTTCAAATATTTTTTTTTTTTACAATCGTGTGTTTATAATTGTATTTGTTATACTCATCAATATATTTTATTCTCACTATTCATAAAAAAAATTAACATTTCTATTATTAATAATAAAATACATTCTAAAAACGTGATTTGTTAGTTTAGATATGTAAATAATATTGTATTAATTTGTAAAAGATTACAATTGAATATATATATATTATAGATTTAGTCCTATAAATTTGCAATTTGATATAAACTACATTGATTGATAATATAACAAATATAAAAAAAAAATATTTTAATTTAAGAAAAATAATAAATCTTAATTTATTACAAGCTTGATCACAATAATTCTCTGCATTAAAATTAACAAAAAAAATTAGAAAATATTGTTTCAAATCTAATATTATAAAAATATATTATTACAATTTCTTATCAAAATATTCATTATATATCCAATTCAGATAACTATTCTATACTTAGTTATTTAACTCACACAAACTCTCATTGCTTATATATTAACAAACTTCATTAATAATAATTTCTCATTCATTATTTCTTTTTGTAAAGTTATTGAGATGGTCATTTCCAGCGGTGACGATTTAGAGGCGTTATATTTTTATTTTACAATAAAGTCAAGAACTGTTATATTTTGTATTAAGCTCCCTTCATTCACAAATGTATATAGTGTATAATGACTCACATTTTATTGAAAAACATTGATTAGAATAAAATAATATGGTTTATTGAACTGCATGTGTGCAGTACATTTCAATATATATATATTGTAGTACACATATATATATATTGTAGTACTGATGGGATGTAAAGTACTTTTTTATTAATTTGTACAACCGATTGAGTTTATTCATGTTAATTTATTATAATCAGAATATATTTGTGACATCTTTAATTAAATAAATTTCTATTTAGTGTGGCATACTTTTATATTCTATCATTTAAATTAGTTACACTATTTATTATATTTATTTCCAATTCATAGTTAATACAATTTATTTTAAACTAAAGCATATATAAATAATTCCATTTCATATTCAACATAAATTTTCTTGTAAAATTTGGATATTTTTAAAAAAAAAAAAAATCAATATTTTAATTTCATCTAACCACCAAAATCACTAGTTATTATTTTAATGCAATGATATAGACAGAATGATGTGTTAGTTTAAATGCAGATAATAATATAAAGAAAAATGTAGTTCTTCAAAACAAAAATGTTAACGAACATAAGTATAATTTGTTTAATAGCCACTCACATATGTTACTCTGATGATGTGGATAAATGATTTACATCTGTTATTTTGGGTAAACTGGAATTTATGCAGATATTTGAATTTAATAACGTTTTCCTTTTAGATCTGAAAAATCATTTAAAGAGAAAAAGGTTAGATAATCTTATTTTATAAGTACAATAGAAAAACATATTGAAAAAAACAATGTTTTTTTAGTATTAATAAAATATGTACACTGTTTTGACATGAGTTATATTGAAAGACATGCAAATTAATTGGTTAAAAAATTAATAATATCAAACAGGACATAATCTGGATGAAAAAATTGTATTTGTGCAGGATAATATAGTCATAAATTACTCCTGATAGAAATTTTATGAGTAAATAATATTATTCATTTATAATCAGTAGTGATTGATATAAACTTGCTAATTATAATATCAGTTAGAGAAACATGTTTGAGCCATTATTTATATATTCATTAATAGGCAGTTATTGTTTACATACATAAATTTTGTATTAAATTCTAAAAAAAAAAAAAATAACTTGGTAATTTAGTCATTTCGCATTAAAAAAAAATTAAATTAATAATTTTTTATTCCCATTTGTTTATTTATATTGTAACAATTTAAATAAATCAATTGCCATTTGTAACAATATTTATCAATTAATATCAATATGTATTTGTAATTATTAAATTAATATAAAAGATATGTATTTGTAACTATAATTTGTAATATATCAATTCATCATAGCATAGACAAAGAAAATATCAGCATTAAAGATTCTTGGTATTTATTTATATATTGGGGCAGTCATCTGAACAATAAAACATACTGGACATTGTCATCTAATAAAAATAATATTAAACATAGCAACTGAATAAAAGTAACCACTGTGAGATTCCTGGAGTGCCTTATGCTTATCTCCAATACTAGATTCTTCTAACAAAGAATCCTTCCTATCCTTCTTTCCAAATATATAAGACCATTCATGGTCATATGCACACACTGGTGCTATTCATGACAACTTATAAAAAAATATATTTTATAAAACTAATATTATGAAGTTGGAAAGGGATGATATCACTCTTTATTCAGTTTAGCTAAGTACATGTGTTTTCCCATGAGCGCCACTAGATTGTTTTCAATCTAGATAAGTATCTATTTATAGTGTACTTGAGTTCAAACTCATTCAGTACATATTTATTACACATGACTTGGATGACTATTGAACAAAAATGACATTCTTACATTTTATCTATATTGATAAAATTACAAGATCCCAATATTACCAAAGTTTATACCATAGATCAAAGATTCTTATAGACATTGCTAGCTCATTAGCGTATATTGATGAACAGACATGTATAATCCTATTAATGGCTTCCAAACAAGCATGTGAAGACCATTATTGATATTGATGGCCATTTAACTAAATTATTTATCACAATAAAGGTAATAATGATGATGATGATTATAATATCATAATAATGATTATAATAGTGATGTCATAATAATGATTATAATAGTGATGATGATACCAGCCATGGCTTATCAATAAACTCACAACAATAAATTCATCTTTATAAACTTATAGGCATCTATTAAAATTATCCTATTTCATACTGGGATTTAATAATACTAATGGTGATGATTGATCATCATGAATCTCTTTGCATAATATTCAATTTTCTATAAACCCCTATTTACTAAAACATATTCATTACGCTAAACATTAAATTTAATGACTATAATTTATTAATGATGATTGATGGCGATCATAACTTTTATATAGTATTATTTGAAACGTTTTTTAACTAATAACATGATATCCATCTTTGATGAGGATGATCTAAATTCATGGACACAACACAATTTTAGCTTTCTATGTTGAACTATAATTATCAAAATTTGGTTATTCTAAAGCATAATCCTTAAATACTTAAATATCAACATTCTAGTTTACCTATTATTTTGCGGACGCTTAATATTTGCAAGTGATTGCTCAATATATATATGAATGGTAATACTTAATAACTGCGAGCAATGATGATGAATTAAAATGATAGAATTAAGACAAAAAAAAAAAAAAAACACAATATTCTTAATAATAACTCGGAAACCAATTAAGATATATAATTATATTTTATTAACACTACTACTCTTTCTTTCCTTCTTTAAAGTCAAATCGACAATTAAATAAATGGCTTATTAATATAAAAATTTATATAAGTATAAGCAAATAAACTTAATATATAGGTTTGTCATCTTTCTTGATATCTCAAAATAAGCTGACTTAAATCAATATTAAAAAAAAATACATATTCTATAAATGCTTATTTAAGACTTTTCTTACTCATCATATCATAAAATAAATTTCAGATGTAACTTGTCTATGTTATTTCATTTCCATTCAAATGTAATGCCCTACTTTTTAATTTACTATTTTAAACTAATCATATATAACCTATTCTTTGATGTGTTTGGATAAACAGTTACACATTCACGCATTCGGTAATGTTAACATATATGTTTAAAATGTATACCCAAAAATCACATATATAAAAATATCTTTTTCTTTTGCAACCTTATAGCGAAAGAAAATAAAATACATATATTAATTTTTTAATATGCAACAAGATAAAATAAAAATAAAAAACATTATAAATGCATATATCTATAGGTTGCTCATCATCATTAACATCTGAAGAACAATTAAAAAAAAAAACATTTCAACATTACAATATATAATAAAAAAAATAATGAAAAATTTAAGTTTAAAGATTTAAACTATGTTTGTGCTATGTTGTGAGATATTGCAAATAACTATAGATAAACAAGTCTTTAATGTTTCTGTATCAAAAAAGAAAATTGCTTTGACCAGTAAATTAAGGTTTACTTTTAATAAGTAAAAGAATAAAATCGGTTAAAGAAAGTTCATATTTACCCGTCTACTTTTTACTTCTTATTAATGTCCTGAATTTGAATTTTAGACTGCTTTTCTTTGCTCACCAACAACAAAAAAAAAAAAGAAAGTTATTGCAGATACTTTTAAGATAATGCTGAATCAATTGACTTTGCTTGTTTCTTCAATTCCATTATTATTCACTGTTGATTGGCTTCCTTCTACCATTTAAAAAAAAAGTTATTATAAGTACTTTGAATAAGTAGGTACCGGTGGATTTGCTTGTCTCTCTTCTTTAAAAAAATAATTGCTGTCGACACTTTAGATGATTGAGGTAAATCAACAAAAATTTGATTTATGGCTTCAAACTTGGTTCTACATAGCTGTTATGGATTTTCTCTTCCTCCTATTTCCCCTTCTCCATGGGTTGAAAGGCAATGAGCTTTTAATAAGACAGGAACTAGGAACAAAGCATTCCATATAGCTTGTGTGGTTGGCTTCAAAATCTGTCATTTTGTTGGTTATTACTGGATACATGACTTCATAGACAGATCAGCGATTTTGACTCATTCTGTATTAATCAGGAAGCAGAAAAAATGGTTTAGCAATGCAGAGGCATATTCTTATGCATAACCAAATATGTTAATATCATTTTTATAATTATTACTAACTTATAATAAATTCAATCTTGTTCCATTTCTCTCCTATTCTTTAATATTGCTTGAAAATTGCTTTATATAAACGCACATTTCATTTGCTCTTTTTTTTTTCAACTTTCAAAGAGTGAGAAAAAAGAATTAAAGCGTTCACTCTCTTTTTTAAAAAAAAAGATTCGAGCTTACATTTCTGCTTAAGAATTATAACAAGGAAGGACCGACTGAGTTGAGTCTCAAAATAATAATAATAATTTAACTGATCATCTCTCTAAAGAAATTTATTACTGACTCTTAAAAAAATTTATGATTAACTGCCTCTTTAAAAAATTTCAGACTGACTGCCAAAAAAATTGTTTTAATCGTTTATATCGCGAAAAACATCTGGAAATCTTTATCTAAAAAAAAAAATCAAAGCTTCACAAGTTTGACTTAAAATTGATCGCTATCATCTACATCAAAGCACCTCTTTTGTAAAAATAATTTTAAGATACAGATAACAACAAAGCTGGCCATCTATAGCCATCAGAAATAAGTGTAAAAGCATCTTTGTGTTTGTACAGATCTATTCATTGTTTCACACGTGTACAATTTTTATCTCCTAATCTAACAATTTTATTTTACACCTTTCTGATTTACTCTATTTTAACAAAATGAAAGTTAAATAAATTTAACACATATTATTTAATAAAATATTATATAATAAATCATAAAAAGAACTGCTTATTCATAATAATAGATTTATACATATAAATCTCTGTATGTATAAAAGAATAAAAAAAAATTTTTTTTTTTTTTTAAATAATTGAATACTGTATGTATATGTACATTTTGCCTCACCCCCAAACAAAAAAAAAAATTTTGAATATAAAAAAAAAATTGCTTAGGTCATGAGTGCCATTGGTTTTAGGCTACGTACATTATATGTGCCTTTTACTCCTTCTGACGATTCTAGTACAAATGCATTTTCCCCTTTTCTTTCCTTTAGCATGAATGGCCCTTCATATATATTATAGAACTTTTTGAATGTATGCTTCTGCGGGTCGCTATTTTGCATTTGCTGATCGGAATCATTCCCAGGCCTACCTATGTTTTGTTTACTAGGTTTCATGGGATATTGTCGGCCTAATTGGTTGTTTATAATCCTAATGGTGGAGATCTTATAACTATATCTCTCCTCCATCCTAGAATAACCTTTCATTTTCCTTTCTGCAACTCCCAGGGCATCCAATAGGTCTGCCACTCTCATTGGGGAGTGCACATCATCCACTATCATATATATATTCCCAGGCATTCCTATGTTTGGTTTGCCAGGTTTTGTGGGAAATTGTCTGCCTAACTGGTTTGTTCCCATTCTCATATTGGAGACTTTATAGCCATAGCTCTCCTCCTCTCTATGATAACTTTCAGCTATCCTTTTGGTAGCTCCCAATGTCTCAAACTTGTCTGCTACATTTACTGGGGCATATACATCAGCAGCTATCTTTAATTCTAAGAAACTAGCTTTACTGACTACATCTTTCCTGAGGTCAATTTGTTCCTGTACAGTGGTTACCTTTATTTCTAGGTTATGTATCTCACTGTATATATCCTCTTTGGGATTACACTGTTCTTGAACAGCAGCTACCTCATCATTTTCATATGGCTTGACTACAGTCACATAACTCTCTGGCACTATTTCTTGTTCTGGACTGGTCATCTTATTATCAGTTTCTTTACCTAAATCAGTTACTTGATCATTCATTTCTGGTGATGGTTGATCCATCTTATTGTCAAGTCCCTGAGACAGTCCTTTGATAGACTCATGCATTTTTTGGAAGTACTGATCCATTTTCTGATTCACTTTTTCGAAGTGCTGATCTATTTTCTGATTCATTTCTTTAAACTGTAACATCATTATTTGCAACCACTCTGGTTGGCTTTGCTTCTCTACTTCCATTCCCTCAATAGTTAATTCCTTTTCTGGCTCCATCATAAATTTATAAAATATTTATATTACTTATTTCTGTTTGATTTAGTATATTCTGATTTATTCTGTTCTGATTTATTGTTCTGCTCCCTGATTTCCTATACATCCAGAGTCAAACACCTTTATCTATCCTCATATACCTTAAAATTTTCAACCACTCTTTCTCAGCCATAATTCTCCCCATCAATCTATCTATATCTTTAGTGCCTTTAATTAACTTAACCTCCATCATCACTCTTTTTCCTTTACCTATATATGATTGATAAAGTATGAGGTCATAGTACTATTTAAAACATTTATTTAAGAAAAAGCTATCTCTGTATTGGTGTGTCCTTTTTATGCCATCATTTATCTAGTTTTTAATGCCTTTATAAAACTTAACTCTCTCTATGCCCTTTTTAATACACTAAGCAAAAAAAAATTTACTTATATAACATATGTGCTAGATTTATAACAGAGTTCATGTCTCAAGTCATTTATATACTCATCTATCCTTCTAGAGATCTGACAGATATTGACAGCCAAAAGAATGATTAGCAATTCACAATCATGAGATAGACAAAAGAATTCAATCACTGCACTTAAAGCACACAATGCTCCATGAACACTCAGATGATCACCCCAATTCAATCACTCTAAGCTACTACAACCCATAATAGTTTATTGCAAACATTGTTGCATTGCCCTGCTTACTTCCAAGTCTTAGGGGCTTTAATTTGTCAAATACTGCCTTGCTTATTTTTAAAGTCTTAGAGGCAACAATTATATATCAGTAAAACAAAATACTGCCTTGCTCTCTCTGGAGTCTTAGAGGCGAAATCATGGCAGGCCTACTGTTAACTGCTTCATGATAAAACAACTGATATTATAATCTGGGTTGGAGCAGTGAATGAGATAAATCAATCACCAGTGGCATGAATACATCACATTCTCAAGGCAATGACAAAAATTCTCCATCCATCATCACAACCGTAACACAACCAACCAAACTCCAACAATCAAATATCCAATCCAACCTCCAAAATCATAAATTTTCTATAACACAAACTTTTCAAATATGAACAAAATTATTATTCCACACTTCAAGGCTATTAATATTTCTATGCTTATTTAATTGATAAGCATAAATATATAAAAAAAAACAGTGTTATTAACTTTAACACATTATAAGTTGTGATATCATTATATTTTAAAAATTGAAACTAAGCTCTATAATGACTGTATTCATTTATCATCATCAAAAATGCAATAACAGTAATCATCATCATCTAAACATCAGGCCAAAATATTTGTATACACTAATAATAAAAAAAATTGCACAGAAAAAAAAATATTCTTTTTTTTTTTTTTTTTTAAACTATACATCTGTCATCACTATATACTACCCATCTCTCATGTATGTGGGGTATTTCAAGCCATTATTTGGCTTATTTCGAGCCCTAGTTGGTGCGCCATTTGTAACAATTTAAATAAATCAATTGCCATTTGTAACAATTATTTATCAATTAATATAAATATGTATTTGTAATTATTAAATTAATATAAAAGATATGTATTTGTAACTATAATTTGTAACTATATCAATTCATCATAGCATAGACAAAGAAAATATCAGCATTAAAGATTCTTGGTATTTATTTATATATTGGGGCAGTCATTTGAACAATAAAACATACTGGACATTGTCATCTAATAAAAATAATATTAAACATAGCAACTGAATAAAAGTACCCACTGTGAGATTCCTGGAGTGCCTTATGCTTATCTCCAATACTAGGTTCTTCTAACAAAGAATCCTTCCTATCCTTCTTTCCAAATATATAAGACCATTCATGGTCATATGCACACACTGGTGCTATTCATGACAACTTATAAAAAAATATATTTTATAAAACTAATATTATGAAGTTGGAAAGGGATGATATCACTCTTTATTCAGTTTAGCTAAGTACATGTGTTTTCCCATGAGCGCCACTAGATTGTTTTCAATCTAGATAAGTATCTATTTATAGTGTACTTGAGTTCAAACTCATTCAGTACATATTTATTACACATGACTTGGATGACTATTGAACAAAAATGACATTCTTACATTTTATCTATATTGATAAAATTACAAGATCCCAATATTACCAAAGTTTATACTATAGATCAAAGATTCTTATAGACATTGCTAGCTCATTAGCGTATATTGATGAACAGACATGTATAATCCTATTAATGGCTTCCAAACAAGCATGTGAAGACCATTATTGATATTGATGGCCATTTAACTAAATTATTTATCACAATAAAGGTAATAATGATGATGATGATAATAATATCATAATAATGATAATAATAGTGATGTCATAATAATGATTATAATAGTGATGATGATACCAGCCATGGCTTATCAATAAACTCACAACAATAAATTCATCTTTATAAACTTATAGGCATCTATTAAAATTATCCTATTTCATACTGGGATTTAATAATACTAATGGTGATGATTGATCATCATGAATCTCTTTGCATAATATTCAATTTTCTATAAACCCCTATTTACTAAAACATATTCATTACGCTAAACATTAAATTTAATGATTATAATTTATTAATGATGATTGATGGCGATCATAACTTTTATATAGTATTATTTGAAACATTTTTTAACTAATAACATGATATCCATCTTTGATGAGGATGATCTAAATTCATGGACACAACACAATTTTAGCTTTCTATGTTGAACTATAATTATCAAAATTTGGTTATTCTCAAGCATAATCCTTAAATACTTAAATATCAACATTCTAGTTTACCTATTATTTTGCGGACGCTTAATATTTGCAAGTGATTGCTCAATATATATGAATGGTAATACTTAATAACTGCGAGCAATGATGCTGAATTAAAATGATAGAATTAAGACAAAAAAAAAAAAAACACAATATTCTTAATAATAACTCGGAAACCAATTAAGATATATAATTATATTTTATTAACACTACTACTCTTTCTTTCCTTCTTTAAAGTCAAATCGACAATTAAATAAATGGCTTATTAATATAAAAATTCATATAAGTATAAGCAAATAAACTTAATATATAGGTTTGTCATCTTTCTTGATATCTCAAAATAAGCTGACTTAAATCAATATTAAAAAAAAATACATATTCTATAAATGCTTATTTAAGACTTTTCTTACTTATCATATCATAAAATAAATTTCAGGTGTAACTTGTATATGTTATTTCATTTCCATTCAAATGTAATGCCCTACTTTTTAATTTACTATTTTAAACTAATCATATATAACCTATTCTTTGATGTGTTTGGATAAACAGTTACACATTCACGCATTCGGTAATGTTAACATATATGTTTAAAATGTATACCCAAAAATTACATATATAAAAATATCTTTTTCTTTTGCAACCTTATAGCGAAAGAAAATAAAATACATATATTAATTTTTAATATGCAACAAGATAAAATAAAAATAAAAAAACATTATAAATGCATATATCTATAGGTTGCTCATTATCATTAACATCTGAAGAACAATTAAAAAAAAAACATTTCAACATTACAATATATAATAAAAAAAATAATGAAAAATTTAAGTTTAAAGATTTAAACTATGTTTGTGCTATGTTGTGAGATATTGCAAATAACTATAGATAAACAAGTCTTTAATGTTTCTGTATCAAAAAAGAAAATTGCTTTGACCAGTAAATTAAGGTTTACTTTTAATAAGCAAAAGAATAAAATCGGTTAAAGAAAGTTCATATTTACCCGTCTACTTTTTACTTCTTATTAATGTCCTGAATTTGAATTTTAGACTGCTTTTCTTTGCTCACCAACAACAACAAAAAAAAAAGAAAGTTATTGCAGATACTTTTAAGATAATGCTGAATCAATTGACTTTGCTTGTTTCTTCAATTCCATTATTATTCACTGTTGATTGGCTTCCTTCTACCATTTAAAAAAAAAGTTATTATAAGTACTTTGAATAAGTAGGTACCGGTGGATTTGCTTGTTTCTCTTCTTTAAAAAAATAATTGCTGTTGACACTTTAGATGATTGAGGTAAATCAACAAAAATTTGATTTATGGCTTCAAACTTGGTTCTACATGGCTGTTATGGATTTTCTCTTCCTCCTATTTCCTCTTCTCCATTGGTTGAAAGGCAATGAGCTTTTAATAAGACAGGAACTAGGAACAAAGCATTCCATATAGCTTGCGTGGTTGGCTTCAAAATTTATCATTTTGTTGGTTATTACTGGATACATGATTTCATAGACAGATCAGCGATTTTGACTCATTCTGTATTAATCAGGAAGCAGAAAAAATGGTTTAGCAATGCAGAGGCATAGTCTTATGCATAACCAAATATGTTAATATCATTTTTATAATTATTACTAGCTTATAATAAATTCAATCTTGTTCCATTTCTCTCCTATTCTTTAATATTGCTTGAAAATTGCTTTATATAAACGCACATTTCATTTGCTCTTTTTTTTTTTCAACTTTCAAAGAGTGAGAAAAAAGAATTAAAGCGTTCACTCTCTTTTTTAAAAAAAAAGATTCGAGCTTACATTTCTGCTTAAGAATTATAACAAGGAAGGACCGACTGAGTTGAGTCTCAAAATAATAATAATAATTTAACTGATCATCTCTCTAAAGAAATTTATTACTGACTCTTAAAAAAATTTATGATTAACTGCCTCTTTAAAAAATTTCAGACTGACTGCCTAAAAAAATTGTTTTAATCGTTTATATCGCGAAAAACATCTGGAAATCTTTATCTTAAAAAAAAAATCAAAGCTTCACAAGTTTGACTTAAAATTGATCGCTATCATCTACATCAAAGCACCTCTTTTGTAAAAATAATTTTAAGATACAGATAACAACAAAGCTGGCCATCTATAGCCATCAGAAATAAGTGTAAAAGCATCTTTGTGTTTGTACAGATCTATTCATTGTTTCACACGTGTACAATTTTTATCTCCTAATCTAACAATTTTATTTTACACCTTTCTGATTTACTCTATTTTAACAAAATGAAAGTTAAATAAATTTAACACATATTATTTAATAAAATATTATATAATAAATCATAAAAAGAACTGCTTATTCATAATAATAGATTTATACATATAAATCTCTGTATGTATAAAAGAATAAAAAAAAAAATTTTTTTTTTAAATAATTGAATACTGTATGTATATGTACAATATATACATAGTTACAATAATTACTTTATCCATGTCAATATTAGGAGAACATTGATATTAATTTATTTTAACAAGTTTGGATTTTTTAATGTTGTATTGCTTTAATACTTTAGTGAATTAATTCATGAATATTTTATTGTCATAAATAGATTTTTTATTATTCTTTATATTTGCTTTTTTAAAATTATTTGCTATCTATTTATATAATTTATTAAAATATTTTATTTTTGTTTAACAATTTGTGCTTTTCACAAAACTGTGCTGCCTAAAGATAATTTTTGGCAACATTTTATTAAAATATTGATTGTTAATGGAAACATTTTTGATTTAGTAAATTATGTAAATGTCAACAATAATATCACATGATATTCTGGGGATGATTATATTATAGCACCATATTTATCTATTGCCATGCAGATTACTCAAGATTACAGCAGATAGCTCAAAGTTGATAAAAATAATTATTCTTGAAATTATGCAAATAAATTGCAAACCTTTTGCAAAAATATGTAAATAATAATAAAAAATATATTTATATTAATAATGAAATGTTATGAACAATTTAATAAATATCATAAGTCAATACAATATCAGTGATTGAAAAGAATGTAATATCAATGGTTTTTTTTTTTTTAATATTGGCATTTTATATCAATCAATAGTTTGCTAGTTGTGATATTTAAACATATATAATATGTATTATTTATAAAGTTAAAGTAAAATAAATGTATTACTATTAATTGTATTGATTACTTCAGAAACTATTAGAGATTATGCTAATAAAGAGAAGTCGATTGAAGAGCCCCTAATGGTTTTGGCACAATATATATCTTTATTGACAGTTCCAATAAAAGTTTGACAGCCATCATTTTTAACAAATAGAAATTATGGTTTCAGTTATAAAACCAAATTAAAGAAAAAAATCCTAAATTGGGAAATACTTCTGAAGTGTTCACTACATATATTATACATGTAGACTGTTTGAGAAAGAAATGAGAACGCTTCAATTCCTCAGTAAATTTAATAACTACATATCATTGTTAAACACTGACATTTAAACACATTTAATGCAAATTCCATCTAAAGGAAAATTATTATTAACCTTAGTTGTAAGTTTATTTATGCTTGTTCTATATCTATTGTATTGATATTAAATAATAATTCATCATTCTTACCTGATCTTATGTCTTATTTTTTCATGCTACCACAGTTGAGATAAACAGCTTGTGGACACAACACTAGTCATTTCCATAACTTATTAAAACATTTTTTGATCATTGAGATATTGTGAGAAGTTTTATTATGAACTTATTAAAATGAAAACAAAACCATATTCTTGATTTTAATGTTCATAATTTGCTGATTATTGAACTAATTTTATCAATTCATAAGACTTTCTACAAAATGTTTTAAAATTTTGAGTATAACTTTCAAAGGCTGTTTTAATAATTAATATTTAAAAATGTGAAGTATCTTCAGAAACTTTTGACTTAGATACTTATCAATTTAAAAACGTAAATCAATTTAAATAATTTGTCTTTTTCTTTTTTAGAAAAAGGAATGAAACATGAATGTTGAGATATAGAATGAAACTCTATGTAATATTGTATTGCATTGTGGGGATTTTATCATTGTAATTTAATTATAAACCTATTTTGGTATTATAAAGCATGAAAAATATCATTAAATATGTTCTCTAATATTTTAAAAATCTAATTGCAAAATTAGAAAACAAACTGTTACATTTTTCAGCTTGATAAATTGATAGTATTGCATCTGCAACTGGAAAAAAAATGTTTCCATTAATTTATTCAATGAAATGAATAAAAAGATATGGATGTTGTACTTTTTAAGCATTTATGTCAAATTTGAGTATGGTATTTATTGAAAAATCATAACCAAAACTGGTGCTACCCATTGGGAAATTAGGCAACAGTTGAATACATAGCTCAATCAGGGCCACAGTATTGATATTTAAAATTCACAGTTTTTATTTAAACCAAATGATTTTCTGAACATTAATAAGTTTATACTCTTTATTTTTTCTACAAAATATTTGTTTTTAAAAGTCAAAGATGTCAAAGGATGATATAAATAATCAGACACAAAACAGTCTGTCACATGACTGAATTGGACCCGTTTCTGTTAGAAAAAACACTTTAATTGTTTCTTATTATAATAGCACTGATGATATAATATACTTAATAACTAGAATTGTAAAATGGTTTGAAGTTTTTTTAGAAAAAAAAGTGTTGCAGAAGATGTTTGGTGAAGGCATTTTTAGATGTCAAATAAACAATTGAATGACCAGTATATAATATATGTCAAACTATTTCTGTTTTATGAATTGGCTTATGGTCATAACAAAATTTTAATTTTTGCTCATAATCTTTTGAATAGGTGTTATATAAACAACCTACTTACCTCTCTTATATTAGTTACAAAATAAAGCTTGCGAATTAATCTAGGTTGAATATATAAATATCAGTGCATTGTTTATAAAAACAAAATATAATTTTACTATTGTAATAAGATGAAGCAGTAAACAATTAGGTGGGGGTGGTTATATTACTATGGATTATGAACGGAGGACTCTGCCTTTCTTTTTTTTAATATGTATAAAGTTCAACCTTATTTATGAAAGGCAGCTAATGATATAAAGTTAAAACAATTAAAAATAATACTTCTACTAGTTTGTTTAGTATTTTAAAAATTATCTTAATAGAGAATAGGATTTTTTAAAAATAAGAGTTTACTCGATCTCCTTTAATCTTTGGAGATACTGATTTTGATATATATATGCTCAGAAAATTATTTATCATAATATTTATAATACTAAAGTCTACTGGCCTATGCACAAGGTAGATAAATAAAAAATAACTAAACACTGAGAATATTTCTTTTGTTTTTAATTCAAGTGATATAACTTTTCATGATTTCATTGCAGACAAGATAAAATAAAATTAATGTTAAAAATAAATGATGCCTTCTAAAGAAATTTGATCAACAAATGTTAGGTTATATTTTTCAGCCTTAGAGATAATAATGCTATAATAAAACACAATTAAATTTTATTCTTATTTGATTATAATTAACTCTTTATATATATATAAATTGTCTATCATTTGGAGTTTGTCAATTAATATAATCTTTCTTTCATCAAAATAAATTGTAAGATTCCAGTCAACTTTACTGGTTACTCAATTTTTGAATATGAAAGTTTTCTGACAAAAAAATTAAAAAGATGTCATAGATAAGTGGATGACTCTAAACAAAATAGATAATTGTGATTCTATGCTCAGCACAACAAGACTGTGACTAACCTCTTTACCAATTGTGAAGGACACATTTTACTGTAATTATACTGTTTTATTTTTACTATAAGTATATAGAGATTCATATGGTCAATACAATTTAATTAGGAATTTTTATCTTTACATTTTCTGACTACTATGAATTGTCTAACTAGTTTGATTAAGAATGGTTACTGGAAAAAGAAATTCTAAGTTTGTTAATAAACTTTAAAAAAATTTCCAATATTATTTGGCCGAAAACTGAAACCCTACTCAAAATAGATTTGCAATACTACAAAACTACAAGGATTTCTTCTAACTTTTAGTATTTTGACAGGATATTATACACTTATGGAAGCATAAAAATCACTTATGGAGAAGTTGTTTTTTCCATTTTCATTAAAAATATAAACATTTATTAATTTTATTATAATTATCAAATAAAAAAATTAACTTATGTATGTAATTGCTAGTTTGATTATATAGCAGTAACTTTTACATATTTTATACTTTTTCACATTGATAATATTGTAATATAATTTCATTACTCTTAATTGTAATGCTTCATACTTATTTCTCTGGATCAGTATTTAGGTTCAGTTATAGACATTTATATTTAACACTTGATTTCATGGTGCAAAACATATGCTGATGGGATATTAAACCTGTCATTTCGTTAATATATATATATATATATATTGTGCCATTACAATTTGGTCACTAGCCAAGTTTATAGTAATGTGCATGTAGAAAAGGTAAACCAAAAATCATCATCACATTTTTATATAATCATAAATGAAGCTGTAGGGCATCCAAGTTCAAACCCTACAAGGTCCAGTTCTAAAAGTTTTAGATAGAAAGAGAGTGGGTCAACAATTATATGCTTTATTTGTTTGTGTGTTGATAGAAAGGTAATACACACATTTAAACTATTTAATATTTAAATTTTCTGTTAAAAAGCAAAGTTATAATGCATACATATAGGCAATGTATGTGTAAGCTATTTAATTGTTTTATATTTCAAATATTCAACATTTTAACTTTCTTTAAAACTAACCTATGCTTGATCAATTCTAATATTTTATTCTATGCTTTTATTTTGCTTTTCTTTAATTATAATTGGGATTTAAAAGTTACAGATTTAATTAAATAATTGGGTTATAATTACTAAGCTAGCAATTATATTATTTAATGTTAGTTTATGAATGATTTGAAAGAATGAAGGATGTGTGTACATTACATACAGAAATTTACATTTACTAAATATTGAAAGAAAAGGAAGGATTAAATCTGTCAAATTATTTTTTTTTGTACAATTTTATGTTAAAAGAGGAAATTGTTTAATCAGATATCTATCTTTGTAGCAATTTTGTTTTTTTTTAAATAATTGTTTGTCACTTTGGGAGCTTAATTTGGGTGGGAACTCTAATTTTGAAATTGTCTTATCTCAAGATCTAAAGAAGGAAGCTCAAAGATTTGAAATGTTACCTGGATGTTAAAAAAAAAAAAAAAAAGAAAGGAAATAAGGATTAAGTCTATTTTTTTTAAAACAAAAGTGTCTGGAAAAAGGATTAAACTTTTCAGTTGAAAAATAATTTAGTTGAAAATAAATTAGAGATCTAATTAAAATGAATTTGTCCAAAAATAGCAAGTGACGCTATCTCTGATTGGTTAAGTTAGCTAAAAATTGGATATAAAAAGCTGTCTGGAATTATTTTTTTTTTTGGTGATTATGATTCAGATTATTAAACTATTAAATTGAATGTTGAAAATATAAGAAATGGCTGGCTAGAAAAATTATATGTATGTCCCATCTTTTCCGGACCATCTGGGGAAGCTGCACATCACATAGGAAAGAAAAGATGTGTCTAAAATAATATTCTACACCTTTCAACTGACCAGAGAAATAAGATGTTTTTAATAGAAGGAAGAAAGCATTCACCTGCATTCAAAGAAGATGAATTAATCTACTGATAAATATTAATCATCAAGTCCAATTAATTGTTACAACAACTGATTTTAAACTCAAGAAAATTTATAAATGTGAAAACAACTGCTGTATTTCATCCACATGCTTGACAGGAAGAGAAGAAAAATTAATATAATGATTTCCAAATTGTCCACTAAAGCAAATAACCTCAATAGAGTCATCATCATCAAATAGTTATACACCTCAAGAAAGAGATTGTTCCCACGTAAAACGGAAATGGTAGCTGCAGAAATATAGACATTATACAAGACAAGTTTGAACCCTTGGAAATTCGCCACAAACAAAAGATCGGTAATATGACTTTTTATATCTATTTTCTTTATGATATCAGTCTTAATAAACATTTTAGCAATAAAGTGGTATATTTTATTTAAAGAACTTTTAAAGACTATTCAGATCGATTAAAACAAGAATGTCTTACTAATAATAACTTTGAGCTTCATAAATGATCTTGAATGTATGAAAATTATTTGTTTATTAATTTTACAGTTATGAAAAATATTAATGTGTAAAACAATTTTTTTTATGGTGTTATGATTTTAGTTTTAACTAATATATTATTATTATTTTGGTTTTAAATAATATTTTGTTATTATGGGATAAAACATGCACATACATAATGATATTTTTATATGTGTATAATTGCGAGTGAATGTGAAATAATAGGTGGTGTTAAAATATTAAATTATTTTGTCTTGAGAAAGTATAGATTTCAGCGCTTGGAAGGGAGGGGGAGATAATGATTTAAAACTCTTTTCTAAAACTTGCTCTTTCAATTCTACTAACATTTTTTTTTTACATTCTATTTACATGTTAGATTTTTAAAGTATGTGTGCTAATGAGCAGATAATATATTTTTTTTTCTTGAAATACTTTTCTCATGGAGTGAAAATCATGGTCAATGTGACGTTTAACTTAATACAAAATACATTTGAAGGGAAAGGGGGAAGAACTTAAAATTAATCTGAGGATTGTTATATAATCAATTATTATTATTATTATTCATGTCAATTTTCATATTTATCTAGAAATTTTTATGTATATGTTAGAAATGTAGTAATAAATATTAGTTTGTTTTATTAAACGAGGCGTATATATTTCATTAAGTGTAGTCTTTGTTAAGTGTGATTATTCATCATCATCAATGGTTGAATATTAGTTATTTAAGATATAAGTAAATATGCTAAAATTAAGCAATAATTATGAATTTCTTTATAAAATTTAGTTTTATGTTTAGGCTTAGTCCTAGAGCTGTAGTTGAAACCCTTGTCATTATTGTTATTATTATCATCATCATCATCATCATCAACGTTTTAATTAATGAGCTGTTTAACTGTTTAAAGGCCATAAATAAATATTGATTTTATAATATTTAGTGATTTCTTAGTATTATTATAACCACATCCTGTCATCTATTTCATGCAAGGATGAGTGAATTGCCATCCTAAATTAGTTATATATAATCTGAGCTAGTAAACTTATAAAAATATTGAAACACATTTGTTATGTTAAGATCTGAGAAATGATTTATGTCTAGTATACTCCACTTTGGTTTATAGATGTTTTACTTTTACCTAAATATTAGTGCATATAGTGATATGGCTCAAAAAGCAAAATCTCCCATTTTATTAGAAATAAAGTACCAAGAAGGGATTCAAACCCGGTACATGTGAAAGGTTATCAGATATAACCGTGTCTAGATTCAGATAATCTAGTGGTGCCCTGCTAGACCATATTCACTTAGTATTTGTTTAAACATGCACTTAACATCAAACCAAGAAATGAAAGTGGATAAAACCTACTGTCTGTATACCTGAGTTATATTTTATTGAATTACTAGTGTACTCACTTCACATGATTTCATATACCTGAGTTATAATACTTGTTATTAATAATTTGATCAACCTATAATTCTTGATATTGTTATATTTTGAGAAATCTATAATATTTGGACTCCCTTATTATGTTACAATATATATTGTGCATTTTTAAATATATATATATATCGGTTTTTTTAAAACATTGCAACACTTTTTGTTAACCCAAATTGAATATGAGCACTAAAACTGAACTAGCTCAAAAAAGTGATAGCTCTGAATATGATTGCACACTCTGGCATCAAATTACCATGAAATTCTTAATTACTAGACTATAAATAGTTTGATTTGTAATTATTCATATGCTTTTAAAAATTCCCCAATTGAAGATTCACGCTTGTATAGTGTTAAATCATTTTATAAAACCTTATGTAAATATATAAGTGCATATTAGGATTAGAATTTTTCTTTCAGTAAACTGCTAAAACCCAACCAGTTAACCCCAAAATTAATTAATAAATGAGTATTAAGTTATTTTTATCTAGAGATTAAAACACTCAAACTGAGGATAAAATGACCATGCCCTCATTATCCAAAAAAATGGCAAGTCTAATGACTTTTCCTCTACGTTCATTATGAAGGTCTGTTGTAGAGATATATATTATCCAGTGGGAAATTTAGAAGCTGATTCACTTTATGTACTACTATGTAAACTTGTAGATAGTTACTTAAAAATAAATAATTTAAGTCCTACGTAAGGTATAAACTATATAAAAACATTAGGAATATGTTTAATAAATAGCAGCCGGTCGGTGATAAGTATCTAATAGTTTCGAAATTTAATTATTAATTTTTAATGGCAAGTAATAAAATTAATTGAATCAAACTTAAAAAAAATCTTCAAAAGCTTTTTAAAATAGTTTTTATAATGTTTTTATTTATATAAAACATATAATACTTACAATTTTTCACTCAATTACATTTTCAACACTATACATTTTGTAAATCAATTAGACTGATGTTTATTTTATAGTTTAAATTGATATAATGAGCAGATAAAATTTCACTTTGCAGAATAAATCAGTTTAAAGTAAAAGTAGAAAAAAGAATTTTTTTAAGTTAAATTTTAAAAAAGCATAGTATAAGTAAGTAGTTGTAAAATTCTATGAATCTATGATAAATTTTATTTGCAAACTGTATTTATTTCCTCAATAATTTTAAATTAATGCACATCTATAAATAACACACAAGTAAGCTTATGTAGATATTTTATATTTCTGATTCAAAAATATGCTTGAAAATCTATTTTAATAAATCATATTTTGACATAAGTGGGCAAAAATTGAAGTAGAATACTTATTAAGCAAATTAAATTATCTTTACTAATAAAATTATTTAATAGTTACAAAAATTAAATCAAGACTTATTTCATATGATGTAAGAGTTTATTAAAGATTATAATGAAGTTTTAAAATAAAAATTTCAAAATAAACTTTGTTTACAGGGAGACAGTAAAAAATGCATAAAATGATGATCAAATATTATTTGGTCATTGTGTTCTATCTTTATTAGTATATCAGATTGTTTTGCTTTAGTCTGTTTCTCAGTTTGATTACTTATCTCTCTACATTTACTATATTTAAAAGCATCAGAAATCAACATTAATGTTATATCATTACTAAAGTGTGTGAAATTTTTATCTAAGATAAATTTGTCTTTAGTCCATTAGAACATACTCTCTTCATTTGCCTCTTCCCCACTTCCAACATTGATTTTATGAAGTATATTGTGCACTGGCTGTGATATGTAAACATTTAAAAAATAATAATTTTAATAAAAATCTTTTAGCCATAGAAGTGATTAAAATTGTTTTATATCTGAAGGCTGAGGGTTTCCTTTAATTGTTCTATATTTTTAGAAAGTTGTTTATCTATCTGCAAAAATCCTTTCTTTTTGAAAGTTAGAATTTTGCCTAATTGCAATTTTTCATTACATTCTATCTTTAGATATATCTTTTGAATAAAATTAACCAAATTTGATCTTTTTAGTGCATCTTGATAGGATTGGCCTCTCTTATTAAACAGGCAAAACTCTCCAAACAGTAGTACCACCCTGTGCCATTCAGAGTAATCAATGGATGGTCATGTGATGTTTATTGGCCTCTTATTAAAATAATATATTTCACTATAAAATATGAGTTGTTACAATTTTTGATTCATCAGTCTAAGACATTCAAAGATATTGGTCCTATAATAATTGATATTACATTGCATTTTAAAATAAAAAATTTAATACTTTTATATTATATTGAAAAAAAATTATGCAAAATATCATTCCAACATAAAACTAATTTAATTAAAATAGATGTGTCACTTTGATATTGTACCCCACCTAACTTTCAATTTGTCAAATGCAAAAGCAGAACGGGAGAATCTGAACTGCACTTTAATATAAAGGTCTCTTTTGATACAAAAATCTGCAAAATCTTTTAAATTGATTTGCATTCTCAAACTAATAACTATCCCAATTCAAAATTGCTGAATATTTGTTTCAGCATTAACTGATTTAAACGAATTTTTAGTTTTCTAAATATATATATATTTTTAAAATATTATTCTTTCAATTAGAAAAAATAATATCGTTATCATCATAATGTAAAGTTTATATTTTCCCTTTCTTAATGTAATCAAATTAAAAACTTGTCAAATTTATTTGCAATCTTCATGCTTTCTATATATTATTCAAAGATTCTTATCATAAATATAAAAAACAAAGTTTAAGCTAATATACATTCTGATATAACATTATTTTAAATTTATCACGTTTTTCAAATGCTCTTTTATTACAATTATATAACAATAGTAATTAAATTCCATTTTATTATAATTATATTACTCAAATAATTACTTTCCATGAAGAATCAAATGTTTCCAAATATTGTCACAAATCTTTGTTGAAGAAGTATAAACCACAAAGTCTCATTTTGAAATATACATTTTTGCATTTTTTTAACAACAAACTGGTTTTGGATTTTCTAAATCTCTGCTACATTTTTAGTATCTCCTTATCTATCAATGGAATTAAATTATTAAATAAAGACCTTAAAATTTAGAGCTGTATTAAATAATAATAATAATAATAATAATAATAATAATAATAATAATAATAATAATAATAATAATAATAATAATAATAATAATAATAATAATAATAATAATAATAATAATAATAATAATAATAATAATAATAATAATAATAATAATAATAATAATAATAATAATAATAATAATAATAATAGCCTATGATAGTTATTGCAGCCATTTCTCTCATATTTTTATTAATTGATTAATAGTATCATTCTTAAAATCAGATGGCACAAATTTATGGGTTCCTATGTCTATAAACTTTAATATGTCTTGATTTAGGATATTACCTTCATAATTTAACATTTTTCAAGGGATCCCACTGAAACTTATTGCCATTCAATTTTAAAATTATAAGAAATACAATTTAAACAAAGCAAATTGAATATCTCTGGCCATATAATGTAAATATCATTAACTGCTGTTCTTGAGTTTTAGCATGTTAATTCAAATAATTATTAGGTGGCACAACTTCCTGCATTCCAATGTCTCTATAAACTTTCATCAGTAAGAATCTAAAGCATTACCACTATAATTTAAACTTCTCAAGGAATCCCATTAGGATCTATTGCCATTCAATTTTTT
>JAQFVV010001485.1:0-27500 GCA_028023455.1 Epiperipatus broadwayi
TAATACACTCTACTTATTTAAAGGTTTTATCTGTTATGCAGAGGTATTGTACATTTAATGTAAGCATTAATGGTCTTATTCAAAATATTCTTATGTGTGCTTCCAATTTAAGCAAGTTGTGATAAGCCATTATAATATGCTATGTCTAGCTGATGTAAGAGGGCACTTACCAAAAGTACAAATCACCACTAAACAGTTAATATTAATATAATTTAATGAACAATAATTAATAGTGTGTCTACTATTTACATATATGTGACTATTTCATATAATAAAGTCCTAAGGCATACACAACTAATAATGGAGATCAATACAACATATGAGTCCTAGCTGACTGTTCCCATGTTTGGAGACCAGTTCTCTACACTTGAAGTCACTGTGTCATGGGAGATATTCTGCTCCAACATATATGTCAGTTCACACAGGTGAAGCTTCAAGAATCAAGTGAAATCTTCTTAACACAATTCGTACTGAAGCATTCATTGTTTTATTCCTGAAGTTGATTGGCTCATACTCACGTCCATCCACTCAGGTGATTCTTCATTTCAATGCTCTATACAAGAATTTACATCGTTATCTCTGACTTTAATTAGTGAGTTATTTCAGTTTATCATTTATCTTATGAAGGAAATGTAAACACGAATTCATTTAATTGTTATATTTGATTAATGACGTATTTTACCCTCATTAATTAAAGTGTTATTACTTTTTAGAAAATAATCTTTTTCTAATCTTTAAATTTACAAATCTTTTACTTACTATTTTAAAAGAATCTCTCTTTTAAAATTCTTTAATTTATTTAAACATTACTTTTTCTGATTAAGTTTTACCTATATATGTATGTGCATTTAAGCATACACATACTTCCCCTTAGTTCAGAGGTCAGGTTTTAATCTCTGAACTCAGTATGTAAACATTAAGATATATGGTTTTTTTTTTTTTTTTTAGGATGTTGTTGTGGTTTATGTTCTGCCTCACTTGGTGTGTTCTCTCTTAATAACTGATTGCTAGTGTCCATTGTGTTAAATAAGTCGGGTATTATCTTCTCACTCTCATCTTTATATAGCTGATTTACATCCTTGCAAAGTATTTTCCCGTTTTTCATTCAAACTGTAACTACTTGTTTTAACAGATGATGAATAACTTCTTTTGAAACCAAAAGCTATTCCTAATATTTTTCCCCACACTTTTTCCTGTGGTTTAAATATATAGATACCGATTTTATGTTTATTTTTATCCACAAGTGGCACAATGTTTGATAATTTTGTGCACAACTTTCTACCTAAATACATTTCAACCAGTGATTTCCCAAAATTTGGCACTAGGTATTGCATATTGATAGAGAAGTGCATGTATTGTAATTTTCCCCAATTTGTTGAAGGGAGACTTTAGGGTTTGTACAGCTTTCCTGGCTAATCCATTAGATTGAGGTTGGTAGAGTGGTTGAGTGTGTGCTTAATCCTCCATTCTTGCATCACTTCTTCAAACTTTGCTGAAGTAAAGCCAGTTCCATTATCAGAAACAAGCATTTCTGGAAAGCTGTGATGAGCAAAAATTTCATATAATTTGCTAAGTATCATGTCTGTACTGGTGTTATTGACTATTTTATATTCAGTCCACACTGAAAAAGGGTAAACCACTACCAAAAACAAATGAACCTCAAATGGGCCACAATGGTTGATGTGTATCAATTGCCATGGCATTTCAGCTTTAGAGCATGGTTCAAACTTAGCCAGAGGCACTTTAGCACATGTTTGACAGTTTTTATATTTTTAAATATATTTTTCAATGTCATTATTAATAGTGTGACACCAGACATAACTATGAGCTAATGCTTTTGCTTTGATAATGACTGAATGGTCCTTGTGAAATAACTTAAGAATTGGGTTCCTACCCTTTGGCAGTATTTTTATTGATAGTAATCTAAAGTTGTTATTCTCTTAACATTTTATTTGTGCAACCCAAACATGATCCATATCTTAAATGAGCTCATTATGACTATTAAATTATGTTAAAAAGCAGAATGTCTAATCTTTGTCAATCTTTATTTATTGTAAGAAGACATATGAATATGCAAAACAATATCTCAATTATGTAATTATAAGCTTTAGTGGTAAAGCAATTATTATATAATTGTCATTTTTTTCCTGTTAGATTATTTTTTAATGATTGACCTATGTATATGACAAGCTTGTTGACATTGATATCACATATATTTGTTATATATTAAACTGAAACTACATTGAATGATTTTTTACTACATTACAATTTATTTTAACTCCCATTCCTAGAATTTATTTATCAAAATGTCTGTAAAATGTGAAATATAGCTTCATAAACTAAATACATTTTTTAAGCAAAGTATTTGGAAATTATCCTTTGAAACACTGCACATTTGTATAATTGGTTTATAAAGATTATTTTTAGAAAAGCAACATCACTTTATGCTTCACTTTATTAAGAGTTTGATGAGACTACATAATATTCAGGGAACTTTTCACTATTTTGTGCTCACTTTTATATATTTGCTACAGGTGGTAATCATGAATTTTCTTTACACTAGTTTATTCTCTTAAACATTTTTATTAATAAACCATTCATCATTTTCTTCTGTGGATTTAGATTATTAAAATAAAAAATGATTTTAGGTGATCATATTCATTACATTGCTGTGGTATTATTACAAATCAAAAAACCTTTTGAACTTTTTTTTATATAATTCATAATTAAATTTTAATTTTGTTTCAAATGCACCAATAAAATTCACTTATATGCTATAAATCTTGAGATTTGAAAGTCTAAATATATAAACTAATTTTCCATTTTTTTTTCCTTTTGTTTTTTTTTATTTATTATTATTTGTATAATGCATGAAATATGGATAGCAATTATTTACATATTTAGCTAATATTTATCAGAGCCTTTGCCTGATGTCATTTTTGACTATTAATTTTACAAAATAAATCAGAACTTTTTAATATCTTTTACGATTTTTTTTTTCATGGCATTATTGTCATAAATGTAATTTTATGTATTCTTTTTATGTTTTATTTTATTTAATGAAAATAGAAATATATCCTTGCATTCTATTATGACATACTGGTAATTTTGCTCTTGGAATTTTTTATAATAATTTCTTTTTTAAATTTTAGAAAATATTACATTAGTATTTATCACTGTAAGAGACTATCAATTGTTAATTATTTGTCAAAAAAATAAATCATTTATATAAATTGTGACTATAAAAGATAAACAATTTTAAATGATTTCTGCTGTAGATGGAGGTCTCATAATATGATAAAATCTTAACTGTAATAATATATTTCAATTATATTAGACAAGACTATGGTGCTTACTTTTTATTAAGAGTATATTACTTACCATAATACAATAATTTTATTCAGAATATTGTTTTAATTACTTCAAATCTACTATTTTGTTAAATAATTTCTAATCTACAGTGCTCTATAGAATCTGGGTTGATTTGTGTCATTTATACATTGGTATAATATTTTACAAACAATATGTCCTTTGTTTACTTTATTCACACAATCTTTTACAATAAAGTTTTTAGGCATTATTAATTATATATTTTGTTTATAATACAGACACAAGAATACTACTTTCTTTCTTCATTAACTTATGTATCTGTGTTTCCTTAAATTAATATATATTTTTTTCAATTTTGGAATGCATAATATATTTACATTTCTTTAAAAGCTCATGCATATATAATATAATTTCAGAAGATTAATAATATTATAAAAAACCTATTAAGCAATCATTTTGACAAATAGTAGTGTATTTATACAAGACAGAATTCATGGATATTGACACATTTTAACATTTTTATTTTCTTTCCTTTATTAAATTACATCTAAAAAGTTAAAAAAAATTAATATTCATGTTTTATTCTGAAACAGTCTATGAACTCAGATCCAGTAAGCTAAAATGTTAATATTAAACTATCATATTAAATGACAAGCTGATAACATTTTTTTAAGTATGACCCAAATGAAACTTATTGCATTACATTAACAAAGTTTTAAATATTTTTGCACTCTACTCTGATTCGGTGGACTCAAAATTCATAATTAAAATTTCACATTTATTATAAATAAGTGCAATATTTTATTCCTGTTAAGTTTGGAGTTTCTTTAGAAATAATGTGTATATGAAGTTGAATTGTAGCATTTGCTATATAAATTGCTTGATAAGGTGTGTGTTTCTAACGTATCTATGGTCTGAGAGGTTGGCCTGACTTCTAGACTGACAGATGGTAATTATGTGTTTGCAAGTATGATATAACTCATTATAATCTTCAGTTATTTCCTGTTCAGTTTCATATATATATATATATATATATATATATATATATATATATATATATATATATATATATATATATATATATATATATATTTAAAATCAGTATTAAGTGTTGCCTTTTCAGTTGTTACATCACTATAAAGATGGCATAACTTTTTTTATGTTCTGCTTCTGTATTTATTTTCTGCTTTATAATAATTTTATTTATATTATTAATAGAATCTTGTATTATAAGAAAATAATGATAGCTGATGACCGTTGTGCAAACAATAAATCATACTTGGAACTGATTTCATAATCTGTTGAAATTTATATGATTGAATATAAAATAATTTTTACAATAGCAAGAGACTAGTATCATCTTGAAGGAATCTAATTTTATTTATTTGCATTATAGGTATAAGTAGGTTGATGTTTAAATACTAATACTCACTGTTTGTTATCTTGTCTGATCTATATATAAACATGCTATGATGTTAAATATGTAATTAGTTTTTCTGTTTTTTTATATTTTGATTTGTATTTTATGAAGCAAAACTGTCAAAATATTTTACAATTCGTTAATTTATTTGTTTTCTGAATTATTTAAACATTTCAAATATTTTTTTGTGCGTAATCAAATTTGAATTAACATTTTTTTTTTATAAAATGTTATTTTAAGTTGGAATAAAATGTTTTATATTTATCTATATTTATTTTATAAAACAGAACTATTCACTTTTACTCACATTCGCAAATATGTGCATAAATTATAAAGTTGTTATTCTTCTTATTATTATTTTTAATAATAAAAGTTTTCATCAAGTAAATGCGAAAATACTTAATCAGTTGTTTTTATTCAAAAAAAATGATTTTATCACAGTGTAAATTAAATCGTAATAAGTTGTTAAAATATATATAATAAAACATTTATTACTGTTCAAATTTAATTATCTGAATATAATATCTGATAATATGAAAATACACACAGAAAAGGTAGTTTAATGCATTATTTGCGTGTGTTTGGAATAAATAATTCTTAAATATTTATATAAATAAATAGTTATAGACATACAGACGAATATATATATATATATAGATAGATAGATATGTGGATGGATAAATGTATGGATGGATAGATAGATAGATAGATGGATGATGGATGGATGGATAGATAGATAGATAGAGATGGATAGATAGATAGATAGATAGATAGATAGATAGATAGATAGATAGATAGATAGATAGATAGATAGATAGATAGATAGATAGATAGATGATAGATAGATAGATAGATAAACAAACGGGAAATATTATTTATATATTTACTGATAGATAGATAGGCAGATAGATGGGTAAATAGATTGGTAGATAAACAGGAAATTTATTCATATCTTTACTGATAGACAGGCAGACAAATAGATGGATAGGTAGATAGATGAAAAAGTAGAGACATAGATAGGTAGATAGATGTGCAGATAAGTAGATATTGATGACTAAGTCAAATACTCATTTGAAGACTATTTGGGAAAAGTGTTTTGTTAATACATCGGTTAATGCTTTTCTGTGTATTTAACGGAAAAAGATTGGTGATTAAATATTGTTTTGTTGTTGTTTTTTTTTTTTTTTATGGTGTATTGGTGTCATAATATTATAACATATTTTATTCTATACACATAATAAAAAATATTTATAGTTCCATAAAGTTTTATTCCATTATATATAATCGATTTTGTTTAACGAAGATTGAAACAGTTTCTTTTAAGGTTTTAATAATCCACATCTACATAATCTTTTTTAAATGCCACTATTTTTTAGAAAATGAATTTTCTATCTACTCATACTCAGAAATAAAATATAATTTTAGAATATTATTTCATAAATGAATTAAAATGTAAAGATTTATAATAAAATGAAAACAAAATTTAAAAAATAACATTATTAATCAGTTTTATGAGATTACATAGACTTATGTTTTTTGTTTTTGTTTTTTTTTTTTAAAAAAAAATCCAGCTTATAACCAGAAGTGAGCAATCGTAATGTAAATTACTTGAAGAATTTTTAATTTTAATATTGCTTCCATATAAAAATGCTGACTCACTAAAATACTTTAAAATAGCCAAAATATCACTTTATATATAAAGTTTCACTGATAGTAGAGAACATTCGCTGTACTTGCACGTATATGGATTCATAGAAAGTTTCAGTAATAATTTGATTAAAAGAAAAAGAAGTCTAACAGACAGTCTATCGTGATTGGTAATTTAAATATCTTTGTTGTATTCTATACCAAAAAATAGATATATTATAAATGTCAAACTTTTGATCATAGTTATTACATTTTTCCTAACTTCTTTTATATTGACAATGTTTACTTGCTTCATGAATCAGGGTAGACTTTGCGCATATGTCAATTCACAGTATAACAAATTATAATCAATATTGCAAATAATGTGAATGAGATTGTAAATGTTTGACGGATTCTACTATTAAATTTATAAAATTTAATAAAATCATAGACAAATGGCCTATTATATATCCATGAACCATAGTAAAAAAAAAAAAAATGTAAAAGAATGTGTCTCAGGACATTGGAAAAAAGTAAAAATAAGAGTATTTCTTTTACAATTGTAATAATTCTTAAAAAAAGAATATTGATATAAGTAATTACTTTTAGTGTTAAAGATTAATTGGTATATTTTGAACCCAACAATGCCTTTATCTTAGATTACAAATTTAGGTCTCAAAGACTGAGAATTAATAATGAAGAATTAAAATTAAAAGAAACATTTTTTGTAAACAATTGGCATGCAGATTAAAGATACAGCATGCTACAAAATGGCATTAGTTGTTGAAATGATGCAAGTAAAAAAAGAAAGATTATAAATAAGAGATTCTATAAAAGTATGATTATGACAAGTAGTAAACATATCAAACCTAAAATACTATTAACAACTAACATAAAAATAAAAATAATAACCTGTTTTTTTTTTTTTTTTCTGTAAATGAGTGGGAATAGAAAAATATTCAAAAATTCTACAAGTAGTTCCTAATCTGACAAAAAAGAAAGACAACTACCGAATGAAAAATAATTTATTGAGTTAATATAGAACTTAAAACTAAAAAAAAAAAAAAAAAAGAAATATATATATATTTAAAAATTCTGGATGATTTAACAAAAAAAAAAAAAATAGTTTTCTTTAAAAAATTAGCAATGAAATGGTACAGTATTTTTATGCAATAAATAAATAAAGATAAATAGTATTCTATTAGGAATAGATAAGAAATATGCAAGAGAAAAAGCAATTTGCAAATAAATTATATAACAATGGCAATCATCAATATGTTTTTAAGAATATTAATAAATGTTATATTTCAGTTTTTTTAAGAATCATATGTATAAAAGTTAACACTCATCTTTATTTATAAAGAAACAATCAATGGTATGCATGAGATAAATATAAATTATTACCATGACATATATTTTCATTAAAAAATTATCTTTCACTGGAAATAAATTTTAATGACAATAAATAAACTTATATATTTTTTATTTTTTTATAATGTACACGAATTTGTATTCATGTAATGTGCAAATTATATGTTACATTTCATCTTTAAATTTAATTGTATATATCATAAAAAAAGAAAGTTTAATATGAACAAATTTGAAGAGAAATTGTGTTATTTGTTTAACAATAAAATTAGACAATTTTAAAAATGAAGGTGATAGTTTAAATCAGTAGTAACTTTGATTTAAATCTTATTTTTTTACACTTTTGGCACACTAATTTTTAGTCATTCCTTTTTTTCTTTGCATATCTCTAAATGCCCTGGTTCATAACTTTAAGAGTATGTGTGCCTCAGATTTGGAATTAGTGCTTTATGATAATAGAAACGGCCAAAAATATATACTTATAAAAATAATTGTTAAAATACCATATTTTAATTGAAAAATATAAATTACGAAACAGTCTAAATTAAGTGTAGAATACCTATATTTTCAAAGTCTTAGATGATCAATAGAAAAGTTGTCAAATTTAAATGGTAATTATATACTTGCTATTAAATAATGCTACAATGTTAATGTAGTGTAAAAAAGCTTATTGAAATATATAAAATAACATCAGTTCTATCAATTTTGTATCAAATCAGTGTACACAGATATTACAAATAGTTTTTTTGAAAAACATTTAAAAAGTTATAACAAAGCAAACTTCCTTTAAATTTTAAAAGAGGAAAACATTTATTCTGAGGTGCCATTTTTCATGGAATGTGTAGATAAGAAATTTCAGTTTAAAACGATTTCTGCTTTCATTAATCTTTATAATTCAAAGTTTAAAAATCCTGAGTATAGTGATATTACTAAAAAAACATCTTACATAAATGCAATAACTATGTTTAAGTAATACATAACATTAAGATAATTAACAATAGTAAATTTATGTTTAGATAAACTTGCATGGTAATGGTAGTTCAGACTCTCTAAAATCTTATATATGTTTTAGTTGAGATATTTATTGAATCAAATAAATTAAAGAAAAAAAAATAATGCTGATTACTCAAGTGGTATGTATTTTGAAATTAATCATAAAAATAAACTTTGATAATGTGATTTTTATAAGAATAATTCAATGTCAAAAAGAACTGTACTTATTTATTTGATAAAAAATGTTTTAAGATGTAGTTTATGCTTACATGAGATTCTAATAAACTCTTAGATACCAAATAAAAGATAAAAACAGTAAACCAAGAAATATTGATGTTGATTAATAAGGAGAAATCATTGCAAAGTATAAGTATTATAGAATCACTAAACAATGTTGGTGCCGGGTTGCGGGTTCGCGTCCCGGCCGATGTTATGATACTTTAAAAAAAAACAAAAAAAAACAACAACAAATGAACCATTAAATTTTATTTCAGAAGATTGTAATATGGATAAAAATAGATAATATGTTAAACTAATATATAAGATAAAAGAGTTTGCAGGAAAGAATATGGAAATTGTTTGTATTGATAGAATAATGTTTTTTGCTATTTTATTTCATATTTATTTTTGGAAAATATTTATATCCGTGCGTAAAAATATATACATCGCATATATATATATATTCTACAAATATTTAATCATCGAAATGTTTTATATTTAACATGCGATCATTAATTATTTTTATAATTAATCGTATGCATTATTTTTTTATATCCTAGTTGCAGTCATAAATGTTAATAATTTAATCTTCGCAGTAAAATAATGATGGGAAAGAATTAAAAATTTTGTTAAAATTCTTAAAGCTAACAGTGCTCAAAAGATTTACTTAGCGAATTTATTGCAGATAAATTATCTAATGTAAATATTGACTGTGCAATTCATCCAAAACCTTCCTGATCACAAAGTCAATATTACTTTTTGAAGAAAAAGTTGAAGATTAATTTTATAAAAGCAAATGTACAATAAAAATGAAAAGCTACTTTCACTGAATTCATTTATTAAGAAATATATTTGACAATAATGTACATATTTAAGACGACCATCTCTGAAAAAACTCTTGAAAATATATAATTATTATTATATATACAAATCGGCATTTGTGTGTGTGTGTGTGTGTGTAATAAATAATCTCTTGGGTTCACAAAAGTTTTATAACTCACTCAACCTGCATTATATTAAATGCAAATATGTTATAATCTCTTTTTCTAAATATATTTAGCCATTACCTGTGTATACTGTTAAATACATACTACATATAATAAATGAATACAAACCGATGTCAGGATATTTCCATAATGCTATCTGTATTTAGAAACACAATGTCTGAATCAAGTAACATGGATAAAAGGAAACCTCTTACCTATTAAGTTGCAAGTTAATAAGAATATTGGTTTCAAGGCTGTTCTATACCCTCATAAATTTAGATCTTAAAAGCTAATAAACAAACATATTTTTATATTTTATATCCAAAGTATAATTAGTATATATTCTATTTATGTTTTAAAGAAATTTCAAACATATCTATATAAGAGTAAATCAATAATTATATATCACTAGTTGAAACTCAAATATAGTAAATGAATTCAAATCAATATTAGAATATTTCAACAGCACCACCTGTTGGTTTTTAAGATATAATCTTATTTAAATCTGTTTTTACGTTTAAAATAGTGTTGAAATCAATATTTTTATCAACTTGCAACCCAACAGGAAGGAGATTTCCTTTTACTTACATTGTTTGAATCAGACTTTAAGTTTCTAAATACATGTAGTGCTATTGAAATATTCTAACATTTAACATTAACCAGAGTTTATCAGTTTGTCCAAATTATCACATTTTCTAGTGACAATTTGGATTGTTTTTTTTTTATTTATCTAGTAATAATTATATCAGTCAATTTTATAAGTATCACTTTGTCTGAACACATTCATAGATAATCGAGTTTTTCTTATTTTGTTTTAAAAATTACAAAATCCAACACATAAAAATAAAAACATTAAAATACTGATTAAATATATGGCTATTAAAATTCTATAGTCATAGGTTGATGCTCTCAACCAATGACAAGCAATCATTCTAGCCAGGTCACATTGTTAAAATTCTACACACACACATATATATTGTACATATACATATAGTATTCAATTATTTAAAAAAAAAAAAAAATTTTTTTATTCTTTTATACATACAGAGATTTATATGTATAGATGTATTATTATGAATAAGCAGTTCTTTTTATGATTATTATATAATTTTTTATTATTAAATAATATGTGTTAAATTTATTTAACTTTCATTTTTTTAAAAGAGAGTAAATCAGAAAGGTGTAAAATAAAATTGTTAGATTAGGAGAAAAAAATTGTACACGTGTGAAACAATGAATAGATCTGTATAAACACAAAGATGCTTTTACACTTATTTCTGATTGCTATAGATGACCAGCTTTGTTGTTTATCTGTATCTTAAAATTATTTTCACAAAAGAGGTGCTTTGATGTAGATGATAGCGGTCAATTATAAGTCGTCATTGATTGTGACCGTCAAACTTGTGAAGCTTTGATTTTTTTTTAAGATAAAAAATTTCCAGATGTTTTTCGCGATATAAACGATTAAAACAATTTTTTTAGGCAGTCAGTCTAAAATTTTTGAAAGAGGCAGTTAATCATTAATTTTTTTTAAAGAGATGATCAGTTAAATTATGATTATTATTTTGAGACTCAACTCAATCGGTCCTTCCTTGTTATAATTCTTAAGCAGGAATGTAAGCTCGAATTTTTTTTTTAAAAAAGAGAGTGAACGCTTTAATTCTTTTTTCTCACTCTTTGAAAGTTGAAAAAAAAAAAAGAGCAAATGAAATGTGCGTTTATATAAAGCAATTTTCAAGCAATATTAAAGAATAGGAGAGAAATGGAACAAGATTGAATTTATTATAAGCTAGTAATAATTATAAAAATGATATTAACATATTTGGTTATGCATAAGACTATGCCTTTGCAGTGCTAAACCATTTTTTCTGCTTCCTGATTATGATTAATACAAAAGAGTCAAAATCGCTGATCTGTCTATTATGAAATCATGTATCCAGTACTAACCAACAAAATGAAAGATTTTGAAGCCAACCACGCAAGCTATATGGAATGCTTTGTTCTTAGTTCATATCTTATTAAAAGCTCACTGCCTTCAAACCAATGGAGAAGGGGAAATAGAAGGAAAAGAAAATTTAAAACAGCCATGTAGAACCAAGTTTGAAGCCATAAATCAAAATTTTGTTGATTTACCTCAATCATCTAAAGTGTCAACAGCAATTATTTTTTTAAAGTAGAGAAACAAGCAAATCCACCGGTACCTACTTATTCAAAGTACTTATAATAATTTTTTTTTTAAATGGTAGAAGGAAGCCAATCAACAGTGAATAATAAGGAAATTGAAGAAACAAGCAAAGTCAATTGATTCAGCATTATCTTAAAAGTATCTGCAATAACTTTTTTTTTTTTTTTTTTTTGGTGAGCAAAGAAAAGCAGTCTAAAATTCAAATTCAGGACATTAATAAGAAGTAAAAAGTAGACGGGTAAATATGAACTTTCTTTAACCGATTTTATTCTTTTTACTTATTAAAAGTAAACCTTAATTTACTGGTCAAAGCAATTTTCTTTTTTGATACAGAAACATTAAAGACTTGTTTATCTATAGTTATTTGCAATATCTCACAACATAGCACAAACATAATTTAAATCTTTAAACTTAAATTTTTCATTATTTTTATTATATATTGTAATGTTGAAATGTTTTTTTTTTTTTAATTGTTCTTCAGTTGTTAATGATGATGAGCAACCTATAGATATATGCATTTATAATGTTTTTTTTATTTTTATTTTATCTTGTTGCATATTAAAAATTAATATATGTATTTTATTTTCTTTCGCTATAAGGTTGCAAAAGAAAAAGATATTTTTATATATGTGATTTTTGGGTATACATTTTAAACATATATGTTAACATTACCGAATGCGTGAATGTGTAACTGTTTATCCAAACACATCAAAGAATAGGTTATATATGATTAGTTTAAAATAGTAAATTAAAAAGTAGGGCATTACATTTGAATGGAAATGAAATAACATATACAAGTAACACCTGAAATTTATTTTATGATATGATAAGTAAGAAAAGTTTTAAATAAGCATTTATAGAATATGTATTTTTTTAATATTGAGTTAAAACAGCTTATTTTGGAGATATCAAGAAAGATGACAAACCTATATATTAAGTTTGTTTGCATATACTTATATAAATTTTTTTTTAAAATTTTATATAAATTTTTATATTAATAAGCCATTTATTTAATTGTCGATTTAATTTTAAAGAAGGAAAGAAAGAGTAGTAGTGTTAATAAAATATAATTATATATCTTAATTGGTTTCCGAGTAATTATTAAGAATATTGTGTTTTTTTTTTTTTTAATTCTATCATTTTAATTCAGCATCATTGCTCGCAGTTATTAAGTATTACCATTCGTATATATTGAGCAATCACTTGCAAATATTAAGCGTCCGCAAAATAATAGATAAACTAGAATGTTGATATTTAAGTATTTAAGGATTATGCTTGAGAATAGCCAAATTTTGATAATTATAGTTCAACATAGAAAGCTAAAATTGTGTTGTGTCCATGAATTTAGATCATCCTCATCAAAGATGGATATCATGTTATTAGTTAAAAATGTTTCAAATAATACTATATAAAAGTTATGATCGCCATCAATCATCATTAATAAATTATAATTATTAAATTTAGCGTTTAGCGTAATGAATATGTTTTAGTAAAGAGGGGTTTATATAAAATTGAATATTATGCAAAGATATTCATGATGATCAATCATCACCATTAGTATTATTAAATCCCAGTATGAAATATGATAATTTTAATAGATGCCTATAAGTTTATAAAGATGAATTTATTGTTGTGAGTTTATTGATAAGCCATGGCTGGTATCATCATCACTATTATAATCATTATTATGATATCACTATTATTATCATTATTATGATATTATCATCATCATCATCATTATTACCTTTATTGTGATAAATAATTTAGTTAAATGGCCATCAATATCAATAATGGTCTTCACATGCTTGTTTGGAAGCCATTAATAGGATTATACATGTCTGTTCATCAATATACGTTAATGAGCTAGCAATGTCTATAAGAATCTTTGATCTATAGTATAAACTTTGGTAATATTGGGATCGTGTAATTTTATCAATATAGATAAATGTAAGAATGTCATTTTTGTTCAATAGTCATCCAAGTCATGTGTAATAAATATGTACTGAATGAGTTTGAACTCAAGTACACTATAAATAGATACTTATCTAGATTGAAAACAATCTAGTGGCGCTCATGGGAAAACACATGTACTTAGCTAAACTGAATAAAGAGTGATACCATCCCTTTCCAACTTCATAATATTAGTTTTATAAAATATATTTTTTATAAGTTGTCCCGTGTGTGCATATGACCATGAATGGTCTTATATATTTGGAAAGAAGGATAGGAAGGATTCTTTATTAGAAGAACCTAGTATTGGAGATAAGCATAAGGCACTCCAGGAATCTCACAGTGGTTACTTTTATTCAGTTGCTATGTTTAATAGTATTTTATTAGATGACAATGTCCAGTATGTTTTACTGTTTAAATGACTGCCCCAATATATAAATAAATACCAAGAATCTTTAATGCTGATATTTCCAAGTGGCACAGTGATTCTATAATTTCTTTATCTATGCTATAATTGATAAATATTGTTACAAATGGCAATTGATTTATTTAAATTGTTACAAATGGCGAACCAACTAGGGCTCGAAATAAGCCAAATAATGGCTTGAAATACCCCACATACATGAGAGATGGGTAGTATATAGTGATGACAGACGTGTAGTTTAAAAAAAAAAAAAAAAAAAGAATTTTTTTTTCTGTGCAATTTTTTTTTATTATTAGTGTATACAAATATTTTGGCCTGATGTTTAGATGATGATGATTACTGTTATTGCATTTTTGATGATGATAAATGAATACAGTCATTATAGAGCTTAGTTTCAATTTTTAAAATATAATGATATCACAACTTATAATGTGTTAAAGTTAATAACACTGTTTTTTATTATATATTTTGCTTATCAATTAAATAAGCATAGAAATATTAATAGCCTTGAAGTGTGGAATGATAATTTTGTTCATATTTGAAAAGTTTGTGTTATAGAAAATTTATGGTTTTGGAGGTTGGATTGGATATTTGATTGTTGGAGTTTGGTTGGTTGTGTTACGGTTGTGATGATGGATGGAGAATTTTTGTCATTGCCTTGAGAATGTGATGTATTCATGCCACTGGTGATTGATTTATCTCATTCACTGCTCCAACCCAGATTATAATATCAGTTGTTTTATCATGAAGCAGTTAACAGTAGGCCTGCCATGATTTCGCCTCTAAGACTCCAGAGAGAGCAAGGCATAATTTTTCTGATACATAATATTTCGCCTCTAAGACTCCAGAGAGAGCAAGGCAGTATTTTGTTTTACTGATATATAATTGTTGCCTCTAAGACTTTAAAGATAAGCAAGGCAGTATTTTACAAATTAAAGCCCCTAAGACTTGGACGCAAGCAGGGAAATGCAACAGTGTTTGCAATAAACTATTATGGGTTGTAGTAGCTTAGAGTGATTGAATTGGGGTGATCATCTGAGTGTTCATGGAGCATTGTGTGCTTTCAGTGCAGTGATTGAATTCTTTTGTCTATCTCATGATTGTGAATTGCTAATCATTCTTTTGGCTGTCAATATCTGTCAGATCTCTAGAAGGATAGATGAGTATATAAATGACTTGAGACGTGAACTCTATTATAAATCTAGCACATATGTTATATAAGTAAATTTTTTTTTTGCTTAGTGTATTAAAAAGGGCATAGAGAGAGTTAAGTTTTTATAAAATCATGAAAAACTAGATAAATGATGGCATAAAAAAGGACACATATGCAGAGATAGCTTTTTCTTAAATAAATATTTTAAATAGTACTATGACCTCATACTTTATCAATCATATATAGGTAAAGGAAAAAGAGTGATGATGGAGGTTAAGTTAAATAAAGGCACTTAAGATATAGATAGATTGATGGGGAGAATTATGGCTGAGAAAGAGTGGTTGAAAATTTTAAGGTATATGAGGATAGATAAAGGTGTTTGACTCAGGATGTATAGGAAATCAGGGAGCAGAACAATAAATCAGAGCAGAATAAATCAGAATATATTAAATCAAACAAAAATAAGTAATATAAATATTTTATAAATTCATGATGGAACAAGAAAAAGAAATGGCCACTGCAGGGATGAAGGGAGGAAAAAGGCTGAGTGATCGTGAGTGGATGCAAATTTTCATGAATCACCTGAATCAGAGATTTGATCAACAATCACAGATGTTTGATCGGTACTTCAAAAAAATGCATGAGTCTATCAAAGGAATGTTTCAGGGACTTAACAATAAGATGGATCAACCATCACCAGAAATGAATGCTCAAGTAACTGATTTAGGTAAAGAAACTGATAATAAGATGACCAGTCCAGAACAAGAAATAGTGCCAGAGAGTTATGTGACTGTAGTCAAGCCATATGAAAATGATGAGGTAGCTGCTGTTCAAGAACAATGTAATCCCAAAGAGGATATATACAGTGAGATACATAACCTAGAAATAAAGGTAACCACTGTACAGGAACAAATTGACCTCAGGAAAGATGTAGTCAGTAAAGCTAGTTTCTTAGAATTAAAGATAGCTGCTGATGTATATGCCCCAGTAAATGTAGCAGACAAGTTTGAGACATTGGGAGCTACTAAAAGGATAGCTGAAAGTTATCATAGAGAGGAGGAGAGCTATTGCTATAAAGTCTCCAATATGAGAATGGGAACAAACCAGTTAGGCAGGCAATTTCCCACAAAACCTGGCAAACCAAACATAGGAATGCCTGGGAATATATATATGATAGTGGATGAGGTGCACTCCCCAATGAGAGTGGCAGACCTATTGGATGCCCTGGGAGTTGCAGAAAGGAAAATGAAAGGTTATTCTAGGATGGAGGAGAGATATAGTTATAAGATCTCCACCATTAGGATTATAAACAACCAACTAGGCCGACACTATCCCATGAAACCTAGTAAACAAAACATAGGTAGGCCTGGGAATGATTCCGATCAGCAAATGCAAAATAGCGACCCGCAGAAGCATACCTTCAAAAAGTTCTATAATATATATGAAGGGCCATTCATGCTAAAGGAAAGAAAAGGGGAAAATGCATTTGTCCTAGAATCGTCAGAAGGAGTAAAAGGCACATATAATGTACGTAGCCTAAAACCAATGGCACTCATGACCTAAGCAATTTTTTTTATATATTTAAAATTTTTTTTTTGTTTGGGGATGAGGCAAAATGTACATATACATATAGTATTCAATTATTTAAAAAAAAAAAAAAATTTTTTTTATTCTTTTATACATACAGAGATTTATATGTATAGATGTATTATTATGAATAAGCAGTTCTTTTTATGATTATTATATAATTTTTTATTATTAAATAATATGTGTTAAATTTATTTAACTTTCATTTTTTTAAAAGAGAGTAAATCAGAAAGGTGTAAAATAAAATTGTTAGATTAGGAGAAAAAAATTGTACACGTGTGAAACAATGAATAGATCTGTACAAACACAAAGATGCTTTTACACTTATTTCTGATTGCTATAGATGACCAGCTTTGTTGTTTATCTGTATCTTAAAATTATTTTCACAAAAGAGGTGCTTTGATGTAGATGATAGCGGTCAATTATAAGTCGTCATTGATTGTGACCGTCAAACTTGTGAAGCTTTGATTTTTTTTTAAGATAAAAAATTTCCAGATGTTTTTCGCGATATAAACGATTAAAACAATTTTTTTAGGCAGTCAGTCTAAAATTTTTTAAAGAGGCAGTTAATCATTAATTTTTTTTAAAGAGATGATCAGTTAAATTATTATTATTATTTTGAGACTCAACTCAATCGGTCCTTCCTTGTTATAATTCTTAAGCAGAAATGTAAGCTCGAATTTTTTTTTTAAAAAAAAAGAGAGTGAACGCTTTAATTCTTTTTTCTCACTCTTTGAAAGTTGAAAAAAAAAAAAAAAAGAGCAAATGAAATGTGCGTTTATATAAAGCAATTTTCAAGCAATATTAAAGAATAGGAGAGAAATGGAACAAGATTGAATTTATTATAAGCTAGTAATAATTATAAAAATGATATTAACATATTTGGTTATGCATAAGACTATGCCTTTGCAGTGCTAAACCATTTTTTCTGCTTCCTGATTATGATTAATACAGAAGAGTCAAAATCGCTGATCTGTCTATTATGAAATCATGTATCCAGTACTAACCAACAAAATGAAAGATTTTGAAGCCAACCACGCAAGCTATATGGAATGCTTTGTTCTTAGTTCATATCTTATTAAAAGCTCACTGCCTTCAAACCAATGGAGAAGGGGAAATAGAAGGAAAAGAAAATTTAAAACAGCCATGTAGAACCAAGTTTGAAGCCATAAATCAAAATTTTGTTGATTTACCTCAATCATCTAAAGTGTCAACAGCAATTATTTTTTTAAAGAAGAGAAACAAGCAAATCCACCGGTACCTACTTATTCAAAGTACTTATAATAATTTTTTTTTAAATGGTAGAAGGAAGCCAATCAACAGTGAATAATAAGGAAATTGAAGAAACAAGCAAAGTCAATTGATTCAGCATTATCTTAAAAGTATCTGCAATAACTTTTTTTTTTTTTTTGTTGGTGAGCAAAGAAAAGCAGTCTAAAATTCAAATTCAGGACATTAATAAGAAGTAAAAAGTAGACGGGTAAATATGAACTTTCTTTAACCGATTTTATTCTTTTTACTTATTAAAAGTAAACCTTAATTTACTGGTCAAAGCAATTTTCTTTTTTGATACAGAAACATTAAAGACTTGTTTATCTATAGTTATTTGCAATATCTCACAACATAGCACAAACATAATTTAAATCTTTAAACTTAAATTTTTCATTTTTTTTATTATATATTGTAATGTTGAAATGTTTTTTTTTTTAATTGTTCTTCAGTTGTTAATGATGATGAGCAACCTATAGATATATGCATTTATAATGTTTTTTTTATTTTTATTTTATCTTGTTGCATATTAAAAATTAATATATGTATTTTATTTTCTTTCGCTATAAGGTTGCAAAAGAAAAAGATATTTTTATATATGTGATTTTTGGGTATACATTTTAAACATATATGTTAACATTACCGAATGCGTGAATGTGTAACTGTTTATCCAAACACATCAAAGAATAGGTTATATATGATTAGTTTAAAATAGTAAATTAAAAAGTAGGGCATTACATTTGAATGGAAATGAAATAACATATACAAGTAACACCTGAAATTTATTTTATGATATGATAAGTAAGAAAAGTTTTAAATAAGCATTTATAGAATATGTATTTTTTTAATATTGAGTTAAAACAGCTTATTTTGGAGATATCAAGAAAGATGACAAACCTATATATTAAGTTTGTTTGCATATACTTATATAAATTTTTTTTAAAAATTTTATATAAATTTTTATATTAATAAACCATTTATTTAATTGTCGATTTAATTTTAAAGAAGGAAAGAAAGAGTAGTAGTGTTAATAAAATATAATTATATATCTTAATTGGTTTCCGAGTAATTATTAAGAATATTGTGTTTTGTTTTTTTTTAATTCTATCATTTTAATTCAGCATCATTGCTCGCAGTTATTAAGTATTACCATTCGTATATATTGAGCAATCACTTGCAAATATTAAGCGTCCGCAAAATAATAGATAAACTAGAATGTTGATATTTAAGTATTTAAGGATTATGCTTGAGAATAGCCAAATTTTGATAATTATAGTTCAACATAGAAAGCTAAAATTGTGTTGTGTCCATGAATTTAGATCATCCTCATCAAAGATGGATATCATGTTATTAGTTAAAAATGTTTCAAATAATACTATATAAAAGTTATGATCGCCATCAATCATCATTAATAAATTATAATTATTAAATTTAGCGTTTAGCGTAATGAATATGTTTTAGTAAAGAGGGGTTTATATAAAATTGAATATTATGCAAAGATATTCATGATGATCAATCATCACCATTAGTATTATTAAATTCCAGTATGAAATATGATAATTTTAATAGATGCCTATAAGTTTATAAAGATGAATTTATTGTTGTGAGTTTATTGATAAGCCATGGCTGGTATCATCATCACTATTATAATCATTATTATGATATCACTATTATTATCATTATTATGATATTATCATCATCATCATCATCATTATTACCTTTATTGTGATAAATAATTTAGTTAAATGGCCATCAATATCAATAATGGTCTTCACATGCTTGTTTGGAAGCCATTAATAGGATTATACATGTCTGTTCATCAATATACGTTAATGAGCTAGCAATGTCTATAAGAATCTTTGATCTATAGTATAAACTTTGGTAATATTGGGATCGTGTAATTTTATCAATATAGATAAATGTAAGAATGTCATTTTTGTTCAATAGTCATCCAAGTCATGTGTAATAAATATGTACTGAATGAGTTTGAACTCAAGTACACTATAAATAGATACTTATCTAGATTGAAAACAATCTAGTGGCGCTCATGGGAAAACACATGTACTTAGCTAAACTGAATAAAGAGTGATACCATCCCTTTCCAACTTCATAATATTAGTTTTATAAAATATATTTTTTATAAGTTGTCGTGACCCGTGTGTGCATATGACCATGAATGGTCTTATATATTTGGAAAGAAGGATAGGAAGGATTCTTTATTAGAAGAACCTAGTATTGGAGATAAGCATAAGGCACTCCAGGAATCTCACAGTGGTTACTTTTATTCAGTTGCTATGTTTAATAGTATTTTATTAGATGACAATGTCCAGTATGTTTTACTGTTTAAATGACTGCCCCAATATATAAATAAATACCAAGAATCTTTAATGCTGATATTTCCAAGTGGCACAGTGATTCTATAATTTCTTTATCTATGCTATAATTGATAAATATTGTTACAAATGGCAATTGATTTATTTAAATTGTTACAATATATATATATATATAACAATTCACTAGAATAAAACTACAAAATTTTTAAAAATGCCTATATAAAATATTAAAATCAGTTGCTATAGCCAGCTTCGGAGTATTCTGCCATCTTAAGTAGATGGCGGAATATGCTGAAGCTGGCTATAGCAAAGTATTTTAATCTTTAATTTTATATAGGCAGTTTTTAAAATTTTGTATTTTTATTCTAGTGAATTGTTTTATTATACTTATATTATTTGATATTATATATATATATATATATATATATATATATATCAAATATATATATCTTATATATATATATATATATATATATATAAGTTCAATTGCAGTTTACAGTTGAAAGAAATACTTTTAAGTGTGATAAAATACACTTATCATAACATCTTCTGCTGTGCTGGATTATAAATAAATTATATTCTCTGGTTTTCATTCAGTCAAATCTTCGATCTTGTTCTCCCCGTTTTTTAATCTTGAAACATTTTTTTTAATTACCCAGCCATTTGATTTTATTTGCTTGCTTTATTTCTATGCAACATCTCTTATTTTCATACTTAAATCTCATTCTAAACGTATTTTTGAGGCTAAATTTTTTTGAATGGAGGTGGCCATTTTGGACGGTATTTGAAAACTCTTGCTTCAATGACATTGAGGAAACATATGACTTTTGAGAGAAAAAAATGACAATAGCATTTTCTTTTTATTGTTAATGTCATTTCTGTTTCCTATGGTATGTAATATTTCATTTCCTTTTTATTCATGGTGTATGCCTTTTGTTGTCCATCTATATCAATTGAAGAAATAAAATTATTCATCATTATCATATTCTTATTTTAGGTTGTTTGGTAAAGTACTTGACCTTTGTTGGTGATGTACAAACATTTAGTACAAAATGATTATTATACATATATATTTGTATCAATCTATTTAGTGTTTACTTTACCTTATTTAGCAATTGGAATTAAATTTGTTTTAACAAGTTATTAGGTTATAGAATACAGCACTGATACACTATGCCTATATAGCTATTCTTGATATTTTCTCATATTTCTACAGTAGTATGTCAGCAAAACATATTAACACTACTATATATAAATCTTGACTTAGTATAGTCCAACATCTCAGGTGTATAAAGGCTGGTCTGAGTACGATTTTAAGCTACCCTCACTTTACATTGCATATTAAGGTAAAATATTATTATTTTTTATTATTTATTTTATTTATTATACAAGATTAAGATTGTGTATATGAAGTAAATATTACAAGAATATATGCAAGTATATGTAAAATGTCAATAATAATTTAACCAATAACTCTTTTCTTTAACTTCATGTGTGCAATCTTAAGTTTCTTCAATTACCAGTTTACGATTACTATTGACATTAGCTTTATTAATTTGAGTTTGAACAACAATGTTGTGCAAATGCCTTCCTGGCAAATTACAGTGAGGAATTATGTTTAGTGCTTCTATATTAATTACTATTTGGATAAATCGACTTAGTTGTTCATTAAAATGTATGTTTATCAATTGATTTAATTATGCCCATTAATTTTATGTATGCATGTATTATAAAAGTGTTTTCTGAATTTTCATATTTCAAACATTTAATTCATCATTGAAGTTGTAACACATTTAAGATATTAGCTCATATTGTTTACTAATTGAATGCATCAAATGTTCATTGTCAACTAGAAAAGTTAAAATCATCATCATTTGTGTAATTTCAATTGATATCATCTGAGTATGAGCAACATTATTATTTATAAGTTATAGTAATAAGATGCATAACTCTCTTTTTACATTTTAAAGCATTTTTATAAAATTGCTTTAAACAATGCAAAAGATAGTGAAAATAATAAATTGAGCAATTAAAAAAGGAAAGATATTAAGTTATTTATGTATTATAACATAAATACATTGCAAGTGGAATTGAAATGCACTAAATCCTTAAGTTATACATCTAAATATTTATTTTGTTAGGTATATTTCATTTAATTTACTAATAAATGAAATGAGTATATAATTCATAATTAAGTGTGAAGAAATTTAACTTCGCTTAAGGAAAAGTGTATGATCCGATCTGTAAATGTCTTCATTATATATTCGCAATCAGCTGCATTCATTTTGTCTTTTAATAATTTTATTTCTGACATCCAGTGATGGTGACATTTTATTACTCATTGATCATAATACGTTTTATGAAATGAGTTTGATATTATAAATTAGTCGATTGTTTATTGATATTATACATGAAAAAGAGAAAGGTGAATATCTTCATGTGTGTGTATGTTTAAAATTTTAAAAAAATCATATGTATTAATCTTTAACAGGTTTAAAGTTTATATCTGTGCTAGAGATAATCTCTAGTTTAGAAAATGATGTTGTAATCATTATTGTATTTATCTGAGGTGGATGGCGTCAAAATTGTGAGTGGAGTGACCTTGACAATGGTAAAAAAAAAGTAACAATTTAGCTATGGTTTATAAGTAGAAACATCTATCCTTGTATTTAGATCAGGGAATCAATTTTTGTAATAGAATTTCATTTCGGGTTCTGGGCGTATAAGTATATCTGTGATCTGTATATATGGATAGCCTTTTTTTAATGGTTTTACCATGGGAATGTTAACAATGAAGGAATTTTAAATGAATGGTGTTTGATCTGTATAAGCCTTCAATTATGCATAATATCATTGCATAGATTTTCATAAGGAATTTCTATTGGTTTATATACGCATTTTTAAAGAATAATTTATGGATGTCATAGAGATTATCTAAAAATGTTCACATTTATAATATTGAAGATGAATTCTATTGTGTAGAAAATAGCTGGATTCAGTAGATTGTGACACTAACATCAAGCAAATGTATACACGGATAAATCCGAATTACACGATCGCACACACACACACATATATATATATATTATATTAGTGTAAGCATGTATAAAAAGAAAAAAATTCAAAACTTAATTTTATATCACCTTAATTTTTATTATTATTTTTTCTTAACATAAATGCCATTTTAAATTATTTAAGCTTTAAATTAGGAAAAAAAAATCATATAATGTTTAACAATTATTTTAAAGATGTCTATGTATATGTAAGAGAACAAAATACATTTACTGAAATAGTTTTTTTTTTTTTTTAAGTTTTTCAATTCATTTCTCAATTGTTGAAATAAAAAAAAAGTTTAAAAAAAGCATTAAAAGTTGAAGCATCTTCTCTTAAGAGTATTCTTAGTATTTTCCCTACTTTTTTAAAAGTTTCTCCAATGTTTTTTTCCTCTGTGTTATCTTTTAACTTTTTTTTTCTTTGTTTCTCAACGTCATTGATTTTTTAAAAATTATATATCATGTTTTACACGATCTTGTAAAGTTTAAATCAGCTTTTGTGATTGATCGACGCTTTTAATCATTTTAGTTTAAAAGAGCACTTTGGCCACTCAAAACTTATGTTACAAACCTGTTCATTGCTTAGCTGTTGGTCGTTAAAACGCACTAGAGCAAACAAAAACGAAGTTAAGGTTGGTAAGAAGCTGCAGGTGTTAGAGCTTTTGAGATGATGCAATTCACATCTCCCACACTTCTATATCGTTGTTAGAAAATAATAACAATAAATCAATAAAAACGAAGTGTTTAATTACTTTATTTTCTAATAAAAATTCAACACAAAATAAAAATTATAAACTAATAATTTGATATTTAAACACAACATAAAAAAACTACTTCTAATGAAATATGATTATAAATAACAAGTAATTTACTATATAAATATTTTAAGTTTAATATACGGCAATATTATTATCAATTTTATTCATTAATTCGAAATAAAATTTTAATGAAACTCATCCCATTATATATTTATTGTGGTATTGTATTTCGGTACAAATGCTATCATATTCTGTAAAATATAATCTGTAAAAAAATATTTGATTGTACATTTTATAGTAGATAGATAGATGAAGTGATATTTTTAAAATCAAAGATAAACCACTCTAAAGTCAAGATGCAATGAGATAATTGTTTTATTATTACTATTATTAAGACTTCAATTATTATTGTATTTACATTTCAATGTGTGTGCGTGTGGATAAATAATAGTCACAGAATTAGACAAATGTGTTAGAAAGACGAACTGAGCAATTCGCTGAAACATCAGATAATTAAATGTTTGGATTCAGTATTTCTTTTTTTAATAAGAGATTGCCAAACCTAATGAATTATTAATGTTAAAACATTTGTGAAACCTTATTGAGTTAGTAATATTTATTGACAAAAATTATTATTTTAAAATTTAAAAAAGGGACCCTTGAGATTTTTTTTATAAATATATCAAATATCCTCATTACTACGACATATTCTTTTAAATTTATATAAATAAAGATATAATTAAAGGAAATGACACCCAAGATGTATTTTGTGCTGAAACAACACTCATTAGTTGGACAGTTACCATCTCTCATATATATCTCTATTATATGAAAAATATTTCTATATTAAACAATTGCATTTTAAAGTACAAGTGCCTAACTAACTCAACCCATATTATAGACACCATCTACTTTAGATAAACAGTAGTTTAGTAAATAATTAGTAATAATTATTACTGTATTTATCTAAAATGGATGGTGTCAAAAATGTGGGTTGAATTAATTTAGCACTTGTAATTCAAAATGTAATTATTTCTTTTTATTAATAAGTTGATGTAAAATGTTTTATTTTATTATTTTGCATTTCAAAAAACCTAAAATTTTTGTCTAATTTTTAAGATACTAAGGAAACGCTCTGGTATGTGGAAAATTTTCCTGTCATTTCAAAAAATGTATAAATACCAGCAAATTAAAAAATAAAAGGTTTTTAAAAAAAATTTCATTACAGTTCAGGCTCAGCCACCTTTCTCTTAAAAATTGCCATATTGTACTTATTTATATGAGGATATGTGAACAGAACCTATTACTAATGAATTTGTCCAAGACAGGGCCAGGTCTCCACTCCATTCAAATACCATCAATCAATATATGATCTATTTTAAAAAAGGACAAACAACATATTTTTAAAATTAATTTTCAACCAAGAAAATATGCAGTTTGTAATGTTGAAATTCTAGAATGATGAATTAAATTCATTTAAGGAATTATATTGATAAGTTTTGTTTTTTATACTTCAAAGGAATATGCATTTAACATCTATTTTATAGAAAAAAAGTAGTGATTGCCACAGGATTTTATCCAGTAAATGAAGTAATTGGCAAATGATTATGGAAATATCTCATATCTAAAAATATATGATATATTGCCAGTTTTTTTTTTTTAAATCAATTGAAATAACTTCTTTAAAACATTATTGGAACAATGGCAATAAAGTGATCAACACACTTGGTGTATTAAAGTATCATTTAAAATATTTTTTATATATATGTGGGTATCTAAAGAATTAGAGACCACAGAAATTACAAAATGTACATTTTATACTGGAGATAAATAATTTTGATAATTGATTAATTTGATTAAGATTTCATTAATCTTCATTAAACACTGATAATAATTCCACTGAGAGTTGAATTTGCTGTTCTACAAGATTACTATTATTTGACAAATTTGGGAATATTTGGTATTTGAGTACCATTAATAAATAAATGAACATGATCAAGATGCTCACTAACATGCATAAGGCAGTGAAGTAAGTTCACTGGCTTTTTCTCTCTGAATTTTTTTCTTCTTTGTTCTGAATAGTTCTTAATTGAAATAACAGTTTAAATAAAGAAGGATAAATAGGTGTAAACAATATATTTTTGATGAATTCAATCATGAGACATATAAGTAAATTATGACCCACATTTTGGAAGCCTCCAAAATTACCAGCCAAGGAAGCAATTGATATCCAAAAGAAAAGAGGGATATGATGTCTTGTATATAGATCCATATTGATTTGGTGCTTATTTTTTACTTCAGTACATATAGGAAAATAAAATGAATTGGAAAATTGTCTAATATTAAAAATAATATTGTTGGGCATTGTGAAATTGGAAGAAGAGGTTAAGAGACAATTGACTTAAAGTGGGCATATACTTTATTACTAAAGCACAGATATCGGATATTCAAGCAAAATGAAAATTATTATAAATGAAAAGTGAAAAAAACAATATTGACAGAATGGCAAAATTAATTATTCAAATTAATGGACACTGTTCTTATTTTTATCAAGAAGTAAAATAATTTATATGAATGTACAAAATGATTTTGATTAAATGAACATTTTAAAATTATTTTGCAAGACTTGAATGCATAAATTGCTGTGCATATGGAATTGGTTAGCAAATTCTTTTAAATCTGCTTAATTGTCATGCTATAACCCTAATTATAAATAGTATGTGCTTATGCTAGCCTTTATACTAATGTATAATTAAATGAACCTAATTGAGACTCAAAATCATCTATTCACTGTATATTCCAGAAATGAAGAGTACCTTTGGTTGAATCTAGACTGTACTCATGAC